>PVKZ01002130.1:0-261612 GCA_004027375.1 Macroglossus sobrinus
TATCTGACAGTGGGATATTTAGATCCTTTACTATGATAGTGTTTTTGGTCTGTTTCTCCCTTTAGTTCTGTCAGTAACTGCTTTACATAATTCGAGGCTTCCTGATTGGGAGCATAGATACTAATATGTTATATTAATATGTTATGTCTTCTTGGTGCATGATTCACTTTATTATTGGGAAGTGTCCCTCAATATCTTTCTTTACCGTTTTTATTCTGAAGTCTAGTTTATCTGGTATTAGTACATCTACTCCTGCTTTTCTCTGAATGCTATTTTCTTGAAATATCATTTTCAACCCTTTCACTTTGGTTTATATTTGTCTTTGGAGCTGAGATGTAATTATTGAAATATGCATCTTCTTATGGACATTTTATCTTTTGCTTTCTAGTAGCTTGGTGTTTCCATTGTTTCCTTGTCCTTGTGTTTCTGTTTTCTTTATTTTGTTTGTCTGTTGTGGGATTTTCTTCTGGATTTCTTGTTTTATGTTATATGCTTCAGAATCTTTGGTGTGTTCTGAATCTTTGGTGTGTAGTTACCGTTACCACTACGTAAAGGACCGATATATGTATACGATTGTCCATTTTTTTCTGCATGTGCTTTATCTCCATTCCCCTTTGTGAATTTGGATCTTTGAATCCTTTTCTTTTTCAGTCATTGTTGTCTCTATTTGTCCCTATGTATGCTGAACGTTCATACTATCTTGCTATAGCAATTCTCTTCTTAATGTTTAACCTTATAATACCATGTTTTTAGTAAGGGTGGCACTCCTCTGCTTTTATTTGCCTAATAGACACCTTACTTCTAATTATGTAATTTTTTTTTCATTTTGTTTTAGGTGAGCTGACACCTTTCAGTATTTCTTGTAGTACAGGCCTCGTAGTGGAGAATTCTCTCAATTTTTGATTGTCTGGAAAGGTCTTTCTTTCTCCTCATATCTAAAAGAGAGCTTAGCTGGATACATTATTCTTGGCTGGTAGTTTCTTTCACTGAATAGTTTGAATATTTGATTTCTCTCCTTCCCAGCTTGTAAGGTTTGTGCTGAGAAGTAAGATGATAATATAATGGATTTTCCTTTATAAGTTATCATCTTCTTTTCCCTGGCTTCCTTGAGAAATCTGTCTTTGTCATTGATTTTTGATAAGTTTAAAACAATGTGTCTCGGTAAAAGCTTTTTGGGGTTGAGATAATTGGGTATTCTGTTGAATTCTTGAATTCCAAACTCCAGCTCATTCCTTAGATTTGGAAAATTCTCATCATATATTTGTCTGAAAATGCTTTCTAGTTTCTGCTCCTTTTCCTCACTTTTGATAATGCCCATTATTCTTGTGTTTCTCTCCTGATGGTGTCAGCTAGTTCATGTATTTCTCTTTCATTATTGTTCATTCTTCAGTTTCTCTTTTTCCTTCTGATATATTTCTAGATTTCTGTCTTCAATATCATTGATCTTTTCCTCTATTTTTTTTATTATATTTTCCAAGCTTGCTATTTCATTTGTCAACTTTTGTAGTGTGCTTTTATTTATCTCTAGAAGATCTGTTCTGTTCTTTTTGAGGGTTTCAGCCTCCTTGCTAAAGAACTCATTCTGCTCATCTAGTTGTTTTTTTTCAATTCCTGAAATTGTTGCTATGACTCATTTCAGATCTCACTGAGTCTTTTCAGAAGTACCATCCTGAATTCCCTGTCATTTAAGTTACATATTTCTATGTCAGTAAGCTTATTTTCTGGAGATTTTGCTCTTTCTTTCTTGTCTTGTCACCTTAGTTGTGCATGGTGTTTAATGGACTATTTCTCTATCTTGGCATTAATGGAAGTGTATTCTGCTTTTTTTTCCAGAAAGAAGATTTATTATATAAAGGTCTCTGTTTAGCCTTTTGTAAGAAAGGCGCTTTTCTTTTAGCTTCCAGTGGGTGGTTTCTAAGCCTCTTGGATCCCTGCTTTATATAAAGCCTTAATAACACCTTTCTTTTTCTCTTATAGATGTTGAATCACACTCACTACTCTCAGTCTCAGTCCCTGTCAGTGTTAGTAACAGTTGTGGTAGTGTTTGCTCAGACTGCTCTGGGCTCCACAGAGTTCAGTCTCAGAGGATATGAGGGGAGGGGCCCTCTATGTTGGGGTTGGGAGCTGTAACTCATCCTCGGTTTTGCAGCCATGGCTGGTAAAAATCAACTTTCATTTCTCTGCTGTCCTGCTTCTCTGCTTTCTGCTCTGATGACAGGGCCCTTTCACCAGAAGCATGAAGCTCACAACACTCCCAGGCAGGGCTGTTCAAGAAAATTCACTTCACCTTCTCCCCTCCTCCTTATCCTACAGGGAGCTCCGGCAGCTGTGAGAGGCAATTTCTTTATTTCTCCCAGTCCACCACCCAACACTCGGGGTTCTGACCTGTGCTAACTCTTATGCTCAGATCCCACAACTCATATGTGCTGGTGTGCTTGTTGAATTTTAGATATTCAGCTTATTGATGTTACAAAGGAAGAGATCTGGGGACATCTCTCACTCTGCTATGTTTCTCTAAACTCCCCTTTGCTCATTTTTAAATTGATTTTGTCTCATTATTATTGAGTTGCAAGAGTTCTTTATATATTCTGGGACAAGTCTTATGTCAGATATAGGATTTGCAACTATGTTCTCCCAATCTGTGGTTTGTCTTTATTTTATCAATGATTTCTTTTATAGCAAGCATACAAGTTTCAATTTTAAATAAAGGTCAGTTTATTAATTTGTTCTTTTGAGCTAATTTGTGTCTGATGTGAATAAGGGCCAAATTTTGTTTGTTTATTTGTTTGTTTGTTTGTTTATGCATTCATACATAGTGATATCCAATAGTCCCAGCATCATTTATTGGAAGTAAAAAATGAATTGTCTTTAAACTTTTGTTAAAAATCTGTTGTCTTTATATTTGTGAGTCTATTTTGTACTCTCTATTCTGTTCCATTGATCTCTGTGTTAATCCTATTCTAGTGCCACACTGTCTTGGTTACTATAGTTATATACGTTTTGAAATCAGACAATGTAATTATTTTGGCTCTCTGGTTCTTTTGCATTTCCACATAAATTTTAGAATTAGCTTGTCAGTTCACACACACACAGCTTGCTGGGATTCTGATAGATTGCAATGAATGTGTAGATAAAGTTGAGACATCTGTCATATTAACAATACTGAGTCTTTTAGTAGTGTTAGTTTTTTGAAGCAAAAATGGACATTTACTATTGATTTATTTAGATATTTTTAAAAGTTTTTCTCAGCAATGCTTTATAGTTTTCAGTGTACAAGTCTTGCACTTTTTTGTAAAATTCATTTTTAAGTATTTTACTTATTTTGATGCAATTGTAAATGGAATTGTTTCTTTAATTTCATTTTCTGATTGATTGTTACTAGTATGTAGAAATACATATATATATAATGGTTGTAACTCTGGTGATAGTGTGATTTTTCAGCTTTTGAATTATCAAACTAGTAATGTCACAGAGAACTAAGCTATGAAGTATGGACAGGTTGCTACAGATTGTGAAAAATAATTGCAGTATTATCATAATGGTCTTCTTGATAATGCAAGACTATAAAAGTTCTGTATTATTTTCATGGTGGGGCAATGAACATTTTAAAGTGTTCCATTCTAATTGTGCCACAATATATATAATACACACACACACACACACACACACACACACACACACACATATACACACATACACAAAATATCATACTTTATTGTCTTATTTTGGCATAAAGATATGTAAATCTCTAAAAATATTATTTATTTAGAAAAACTCAGATCTTGGCTTCTGGATTAGACTATATTTTATTGTTGCAGGCATTGAGTAACTAGAGCAATACTAAGTTACATTTTTAGCATTTGATTTTATGTTATTCTTACCTAAATGTTTTGAATTTATTTCTGATAAAATACATTGAATTGGATTACAGTTCAGTCTTAATTATTAAAAATGTAAATTATAGACTATTTTATAGAAGAACAACATATTAGGTTCTCAGTACATTTGTTAGATTAAGAAGTAAGGAGATGGCATGCTTTTCTTATTTTCATATTTCTTCATTGTGCTAAATGCATAATTAATGAAACAAACATTTTGACATAGGCTAAGCAGTTGTGAACTATCAAGTATAGAAGTTCTTGATTTTATATATTTAAAACAGAATCAATGATGAATTTAAATTATGGCACAAAATAATAAACATGAAAGCTCATCTCAGGCTTTACAAATTTATGAAAATGCACACTTTCTTATTTTTTTTACCAGTTAACTAACAACAAATAAGACATATATAGTAGTAGGAATTGCCATTGTCCTTATTTTTAAGTTGTTTCTGAGGCTGCCCTAATATACCTTTGTTTCTTCCAATGTACATTATTCTGACAAATTCTTGGTCCTTATGAATGACAGCCACTAAATTCATGAACTCCTAGATTTATGTCTAACAGCCATAATATTTACGTGCATGCTGAATACCAAAGACTGAGCTAAGCAGTTTACATGTATTATCACATTTAATCCCCACAGTAAACCAATGAGGTGAATATCATCATTAATCCTTTCTTAGAAAGAAAAAAGTTGCACAAATTATCACAGATAGGAAGTGGTAGGCCTACGATGAATATATTTTCTTAATCATGCCTCTATCACTTTTTCATAAAATGTCTTTCCTGGATTGTTGCAGAGTGACTTCAAATCCAGTTTTTGAAACTGAATTGGTAAACCCTTGAGTTTAATCCGTGAAAAAGTGTTAATTCCAACATCAAATTTTGTTTGTGTTACTTACCTTATGTCTGTCCTCCACAATGGTTCTCTACTAAGAGTGACATTACCCATCTCCCTGGAAGGATTTGAAAATCTGGAGGAGTGAGGAGAGGGTGTATATTATTAGTTTGAATAATTAGTCAAAAATAAAGATTGACTGTAATGTATGTATACTTATCTTCATGATAAAAATCTTTTACTTAATGCAGACTCACTCCTTGCTGCTTGACAATATGTATTATGAGATATATTTTAAAGCTTTCAGTCTGATTGAATATGAACAGGTTTCATGATCTAAATGGCTGAGAGTTGTAGTAATAGTAATAGCTAACATTTAGCCATTTAATCTCCACAACAACCTAATGAGGTAGGTCCTATCACTAATCCTATTTGTACTAGCACCAAGTTTATGATGCTTGTGAGAAAAGTTCTATTTCTTGACTGCTTTTAAGTTCAGACTTTGTATCCTTCCTAAAGAGAAGCAAAAAGATTTTTCATTATTACTGGGAAATTAGAGGTCATAGTATGAACATGTAATTTATATATAAATTATATATCTACAATAGCAAATACTGTAATATCCTTTCACATATTCTGATCTACATCACATCTAAATTCATGATATGTATTATTTAGGTAATTTTCAAGGGTCAAATCAAGATAAATGAACCCATCTTACAGAAGAATAAAATAGTAGGTTAACAATCACTTTTTGTAGCACTCTTTCTTATAGCATACACTACTACTGACAATGTTTGTGCAATCCAAAAATCTATCCAATTATCTGAGAAGAAAAGAAAGCTGTGACCTCTTATCTTATATGACACAAAATAGTATTTAATGTAGGATAATTAAATTAGCTATCAAAATAATTTTTAAAAGAACTGTGAGTGCAACTAAAAATTACCCATACCTTGACCAAATTACCCATACCTTGACCAAACAGAATATTAGAGAGGAAAAAACAAAAGTTACCAAGTGTTTTATGCCGAAATCCATAGTCTTTGAGACTCACTATAGAAATCTTGCAAAAGAAGTGTTTTATTTTACATTATGTTTGTGCAACTGTACCATGTTTTTGAAAACAAATGTTCTAGGGTAACAAACAGTGATTATGGTAACATATATAAACAATCTAAAGAATTCTTAATCAGAGGTTTCTCAAGTTGAAAAAGTTAAATAAAACCAATATAACTTACACCTCTTTCTTTCAGATTTGTTCTTAAAAACACAAGTTTTTAAAATAAAACTAGTAGAATTATGAACCATTTAAAAATCACAATTTTTTCTGTGTCTAAATCATTAAAGCCACATTCTTGTAAATCACAAGTGCTCTTATTTTGCTAATTTTTGATGAACACATTTGACATCAGGATATAATTAATTTGTACATATCTAAACATGCCTTTAGGCATCCATTTCTGATGTCAAATTATGTGCAAAGTGCCCAATGCTGACATTCAAACACTATAAAAGCAATGGAACTTTAGACTGTTTGGTTAGTATATAACACAAATATTTATTTATATTTGCATATGGAGTATAACAAGGAAATATATGCTCAAAGGTTTTTATGAAGCTTAGATAGTATAGAATTTCATTATAGGCTTATATCATTATTATTTTTGAGCATGGGTAAGTGGCTATGTCCTGATATTCAGGTACTATCTCACGTGTCTGCATTTGTGTGTGGAAAACTTCAACTCATCACAAGCATAATCATCATCTCAAATAATAAGAGCTCCAACTCTTAATTTTCATAAGCAATTACTTTTCTAAAAGTATCTTGTACATATTGCAATTATGTGAAAATATCAGCAAAAGTCATAATTACAACTTTAAAACAGGTAGATAAAACTATTATATGTGCTCCTTTATGAAGCATGAGAGAAAAACAAAGAAAAATTCTCATTAAGCAACAAATAATTAAAATAATGTAGCTTTCTTTATTTTTATCTAATTATATTATGCCATTCCAACTCAACTTGTCATATGCTTCTTATGAATTTCTCACAGTCTCTAGCACCCTGCTAGATTCATTATAGGTCCTTAATACATATTTCAATTTATTAATTGAATGATCTGCTTTATACCCTTATGGGTATGGAGAAAATGAAAATGCTTTAAAAAGTACTTTCCGAAGCAATTTACTTTTAAAATCTGAAAATGTGGTTTGTTCCCTGTGCTGTTGGTAAAATCATAGCTGGGGTTTTTCCTCAGTATGAGTGATACTCTTTTCAATTAATAAAAATTATGTAGGTTATAGAACTTGTCATTTCCTTCCACTAGTGCCTGAGGTAAACATTGTTCATATCCTTTGCATGTCTTATACATTGACAGGGACTCAAATACAATACTGAAGAATACTCACAGAAGAAATATTTCTTTTGTTTGAAATGTGAGCTTTTTGCTCTTTCTGACCAGTGCCTGTTCATGCCAAAAGCATATTCCTCTTCCTCATCACCGCACCCTAACTTGTGGTCTTCCTTATTTTGTCTGATTGAGGTTTTTTATTAAGCTACCTTGTTATATAACACTAATTTATAGCTGTATACATTTATATACTTTCCAAACACCTTCAAATATGCTTCTTCATTTTACTTTAATATCCATCCTGTGAGTTTATTAAAGCAAGCATTGTTATCCCACAGGAATACATGAAAAGTACAACGCTGAAAAATCCAAAGGTTTAAATGACCTCGCCTTGTTAAATATGATAGCTGGAGGCAGTGGATTCCTAGTCCAGGGCTCTTTCCACTACATTCTAAATAAGAATGGGGAGCAAGGGCTTTGGAAGCAATAAACAGTTTTAAGCGTGGTGGTAGTGATTTGTATTCTTTCCCAATATTACACAGGAGTTGTATTTCTGCAAGATTTGATTTGATTTTCTAAAATGGGAATACTTCATCATCTAAATAACATTTGTTAAATGCCCATTTGCATCACTAACCTTAATCTGAATGAGATTTCAGTATATTAATGAATTTGTTCTCTAAAGATTCTGTGAATATCTGGATGTCAGAAAAATAAGACAATACACCTAGGAAGTACACAAATGGAAAATGATTAGCATAGTTTTGTCAGTTTTATATCTAGTTTCTCAAAGGTCCCTGGTCACAGCCCACATAAGGTTGTGTTTAAGATGATCTTTGTCAAAATTTGAATGGGTTCAAAGTGAAGCCTTGGACAAGTTACTTCACTTCCCTGAGTTTCCTCCCCTGAAAAAAAATGCAGAGTTGTGAGCACTAAGAATAATGGAGGTAAAGTACTTGGAATATAGTAAGTAATCAATAAATAATAGCTATTATTTTTTGTTTTCTGGGCAATTAAGGTACTGAGGGAAATACATTAAATTAATAATTTCACTACAAAATATGGTTCTAAAATCAGTGTGCATTTCTCAAATACAATTTCACAGATCTAAGTTGTGCAACACTCCTCCCCTTAAATCCTTGAAAAAAATGTGGAATCATTTGATATGTTCTTTTTTATTTTTATGCCTTATCTTTTATAATTCTATTCTATTGTGGCATATGATTAATTGCTAAAAATATTAATACTAGTATTATACTATGTGGATATAAATTGAGTATGTAAATAATGTTCACTCTTGTTTATGTGAAAATAATGTTACAGATCTTGGAGATAGATGCTCTTGTGGCACATGAATTATTACATTCTATGTTATTTGCTTCTAAATAATTTTAAACAATTCTTAATGCCCTTGTTTCTGAAACTGATTTTAAAATATGACAGTCATGAATTTAGAAAGTGGAAACTTTACATGTTTTATTTATATCTTAAAAACATAGTTTAAAATATTCAGCTAATTATATTTCATTAGGTTGCAGAAGTTACTAACTGTGTAGGTCATACTATTTTAAATGAAACCAATTAGCTGTGAAAAAATATATCGTGGACCTTATTATTGTTACCACCTCAAATCCTGACCACAGAGTCGAATCCCTTCCCACAGAGACTACTCCATGAAGAAATGGAAAAGAGGGAGGCACTTCAAGTTTACTCCAGGTTACGTGGCAGGAACTTTGGCAGGCAGGGAAGGAACAATTTCCAGAGAACACATTGATTTTTGTTGTCCTGGATCTGGGGAATTAATCGTCCTCTGTAGCTTTGGAAAGAAGATGTTCTTTGTGCTGTCTTTGTGTAGTGTGATTTTAAACTTATTGTTTTTTAATAGAGTATCCTCACTATGCCTCACACTATATGCTTCCCCTCCCCTTAACATACACATACCATGACCATCATTCTTCGGCCCTATGAGTTCTCTATGCTGACATTTCATTCGTTCATTGAGTGAATATTTATTAAACACCTAACATGTGTCAGACATATTCAAAAACTTATAATGAAACAGTGAGGCAGAGTGGTGAAAACATCAAAGTACCACATTTGCATCCAAAAGAGAGTTTCTGGGCCTTTAAAGCAGTTGCTCTGGGAGTTGTCGCAGGTTCATCACCAAGGAGCCAAGTATTGCCAAGTATTCTTTTGGAACTGTATTCCTGAGCCAGTACATGTATATATTTGTGTAGATGCTATATATATGTATATGTATCTATAATAACTTCAGTTATATATATATATATATATATATATATATATATAATTTGTTATGTATATAAAATGTAATTGTGTTATATATAAGATATAATTTCTGATTTATATGTATATGTTTAATTTTATATAATTAATTTCTTTACTAAAACTGTGGTGGAAATAACTAAGACTTTGGAACAAAACGAATTTGAAATACAAGACCTTTCAGGAAGTTATTTAACCCTTCCAAGGTTCAGTTTCTTTACTTGTAAGACTGAACTAACAATGAGAAATCATATTGTTGTGAGGATTTATTATTTAATTAACCCAAAGTTGTATCAGTGACATTGAACACCCATGTTACCTGACAAAAATCTATCTGGACATTTAGAAAAATTAAATAAGCCTCAGTCATATTGTTTTTTAATCAGAAATACCTTCCATATCGCTCAGACCTTTTATGCATTTACATAGAAGCATGCAGTGATGAGCAAAAGTATATCAAAGTATTCAACATTTTTGTTTTTTATTTATGTCTTTAGGTTTTTCTATTTCAAAGCACCATATTCTTCCAAAGAGAATCACCAAGGAGCCAAGTAAGCACATATTTTTCAAGTAAATACATAGTTTTTGCCTCACTGATGTAAGCCTCCCTTATTGTAAGCTTGAAAAACTGTAGTGTATTCTATTTGAATTCACCTGAATGCAGAGGTCCTTCTATCTGAGGACACACATTCATAAGATACACTATCCCTGGGCCTGATAGTAAGAACAATAGCTACCTCAAGTCTAAGTGTCAGTGCCAAGGCCAACTAATGCCCGGAAGCACACCAAGTACCACTGGTCAAGGGCATGACAGTAAGAAGAGAAGAAAAGAATAAAGAAAAAAGACCAAGGTTTTCATTTAAAAAATATTTTATTAGAAAGAAGTTGTCAAACTTTAGACAAATGATTTTAAAATCTCTCATAATTCTGTTATCTCAACAAAACTTTTTTCATTTGCATAGTATCTTTCTCTTGCACGTATTTTAGAATTGCAGTAATAATACACATATTATTTTGTGCTCCACTGTTTTTCACTTACAGTATAGCTTATAAAATTATCATTTTTCAGTCTTAATTATCATTTTAAACTATAGCATAATATTTCCACATTGTATTAAATTGGAAATTGTTAAACCATTAATATAAAGGTCCTCTGATTTTAGCAAGTAGAATCAAGCAGGAAATGAAGTGATTTGATTTTTACTACCTCATCCTATCTTAAAGCAACTCTTAGTAAATGACAGCCTAAATAAAACAACAAAAGACAACAAGAAAAATAACAGTACTAAAAAGTTAACCAATCAAATAAATGAGACATTGAGGGGCAGAAACACATTTATCTTTAGATAAGGTTTGGATGAAAAACCAGCAAGTTTTTCAAGCTAGGGAACAATAGTAGGCATTTTATCTATATCAACTTTAGTCAATATCAAGAAAATTTTATCATACTAATAATCTCACCTCTCTTCTCCCTCACCTCCCCCAAAATAACAAAAATTTGGTTCATTCAAGTATAAACTATTACTAAACTAAAATTACTTCAATACAGAACTAACCTTATTATTCTAATAATATGGTTTTATACATTAGTATATCCATTATATTAGGAAATAGATTCATTTATGATCTTTCCTAACAAATGGGATGTGTGGGGAAAGAATACAGTTGGAGGTTCACATGCCATGTGTCTAGATATTTAAAAGTTATATGTTCTGTCTTCCTACCTGAACAAAGATACCTTCATAAAGATCTTGATGTCCACACTTGAATTTAGAACTCTTGGAGTTCTGTGTAAGAATGTGGTAGCATAGGGAGAACAGCCCCAGACCCCAGCCTATAGCCCACACCTGGCTTAGTCATAAACCTTAGGGCCTCAGACATACTTAGGTGAACACCACAACCTACATGTCCAAATTCTGTCTACATGCCTATATTGGCCTCTTATCAGAAATCCAGGTTTGTTTGCTTTTGTTGTCTTTCTAGCTTTATTAAGGTATATTTGGCATATAACACTGTATAAGTTTAAGGTGTACAATAAGATAACTTGATATATGTATATATGATAAATGATTATCACAAGATTAGTTACCACATCCATCACCTCACAGTTACTTTTTTTCTATTGAGATATAATTTACGTATAACATATTAGTTTCATGTGTACAACATAATGATTTTTGTATGTATTATGAAATAATCACTATAATAAGTCTAATTAACATCAATCACCAAACATAGTTACAATTTTTTTCTTGTAATAAGAACTTTTTTCCTCCTTCTTAAATAAATCATTTTAAAATTTCTTGTAAAACTGGTTTGGTAGTGATGAACTCCTTCAGCTTTTCTTGTCTAGGAAGCTCTTTATCCGTCCTTTGATTCTAAATGATAGCTTTGCTGGATAGAATAGTCTTGATTTTATTGCTTTTCATCACTTCAAATATTTCATTCCAAGCCCTTTTGTTCAGCACAGTTTCTTTTGAAAAACAGCTGATAGTCTTATGGGATCTCTCTGATAGGAAACTGCTTTTATCTTGCTGCTTTTAAGATTCTCTCTTTAACCTTTAGTATTTTAATTATCATCTGTCTTGGTGTGGGTCTCTTTGAGTTCATCTTGTTTGGAACTCTCAGCATTTGTTGGACTTGTATGCCTATTTCCTTCACCATGTGAGGGAAATTCTCCATCATTATTTCTTCAAATAGGTTTCAATTCCTTGCTCTCTCTCTTCTTCTGGTATTCCTATGATGTAATTGTTATTACATTTGATGTTGTCCCAGAGGTCACTTAAACTATCTTCATTTTTTAAATTCTTCTTTCTTTTTGTTGTGATGATTGATTTCCAGTACCTTGTCTTCCAAATCACTGATTAGATTCTCTGCTTCATCTAATCAGTTGTTGATTCCACCTAATGTATTCTTCATTTTAGTTACTGTATTCTTTATTTGTGACTGATTCTTTTTTTATGGTTTCTATCTCTTTGTGTAAGTTTTTACTGAGTTTATCTATTCTTCCCTTAAGTTTATTGAGCATTCTTATAACCAGTGTTTTGAACTCTGTGTCTGGTAGATTGCTTGCTTCCTTTTCATTTAGTTCTTTTTCTGAAGTTTTGTTTTATTTTTTCATTTGAGACACGTTTCTTTGCCTCTTCATTTTGGCTGCCTTCCTGTGCTTGTCTCTATGTATTAGGTAGATCTGCTATGTCTCCTAGTCTTGACAAGGTAGCTCTATGTAGAAGGTGTCTTGCAGGTCCCAGTGGCACAGTCTTCATTGCCATCTGAACAGGGTGCTCTAGGTAGTTCCCCTGTGTGGGTTGTGTGTACTCTTCTGTTATAGTTGAGTCTTGATTGCTGTTGACACATCATTTAGTAGGATTGACCCTCAGGATGACTGGCTGTGAGGACTGGCCATGACTATTGCAGATGAACTATTGTGTGGGGCCTGATATCCCCAGAGTAGGAGCTTTGTGGTGGGCAGGGAGGGGTCTGGTGCCTGCTAAGTCCACCCTTTGAGTGTGTTACTTGTAGAGACAATTTGTTGATGATCTGATGTGTTCTGAAGCCAGATATGTTGGTTGTAGGGCCTCTTGGAAGGAGCTCTAGTGAAGACCAGGGTCAGCCACTGCATGGGCTTACCCAAGAGCCATCTATTGGGAGCTACAAAGTGATCTGCAGTTGGTAGCTCTCTATGCTGAGCTTAGAGGTGCCTGGGAGAGGCTGCACCATGAACCAAGACCGGCTGCCACTAGTGCTGGGTTTAGAGCCACTTAACAAAAATTACAGTGCACACTGAGGCTAGTCCCTGATTTTGGGTGGTTTGTGGACCTTTGAGAGATAGTAGGAAAGTCTTCATGATAGGCCAAGAGAAACAGCCATTGAAAGAGTCTGGGGCCAGTGTATGAATTGGGGGGTTGCGGTCTCAGGCAATCACCATAGTGAGGTGAATGGTATTAGGCAGGTTGATGGAGACACAGATTTGGTGGCCACCTGCACCTTTTAGCTATGAAGGGGAAAGACTCAACAAAGGAACAGTGGTGTATGCCAGCACTTCTGTCTGTAAGAAAGCTACCTCTCCAGCCCTGAAACCAGACGATTCAGGTTTTTCCCATATGACGCTGGTGCTTTTCAAGCTGCCATCCCTTCAATAGAGCTTAGGGTGAGTGTTTGTGAGAAATTGAGTCTATGGGCCCTTTAAGAGGATGCCTGGGTCTACAGCAGCCCTCTGTCTCACTCAGAGGGAATCTCCATTGATTTTCACAGCCAGATGTTGTGGACCTCCTCTTCCCAGCACTGGTGCTCTGAGCTGGGGACCCCATTGTGAAGCTAAGACACCTTGTGCCTCAAAGGGGACCTCCACAGCTGAGATATCTGTCACAAATGGGTGTGTGGGATCAGCCCCTTTCACATCTCTGTCCCTCCTACCAGTCTCTGTGTGACTTCTCCTTTATATCCTTAGTTACAGGAGTTCTGTTCAGCAGGTCTTCAGGTGTTTCTCAAGAGTGGTGGTTCTATAATTTAGTTGTAATTTTGATGTGCTCATGGGAGGAAGTGAGAACAGCATTTACCTACTCTTCCATCTTGACTGCAGGAAAACTTTTAAGGTCTACTTTCTTCAGGTCTCTAGTTTTGCACACCAGCAGAGCAGTCTTCTCTCAGGAGCATGAGGAGGAGTCCTTTCCAAGTCTTGATGGGATTTGGTGATGCTGGGTACTCAGATGTGGTATCCAGGGTGGCAGGGTCTCCTGATGAACCAGAGCAGGGTGTTCTAAAGTACAAGGCCCAGAATATGGCGTACTAAACTTATTTGTATCCTATGGATATGTGAAATTTAAAAATATTTGAATATCTTAAAGTAAAATTTAACTTGAGGCTTAAAAGAAAAAATAAGTGGAAGTACAATGTCAGTGTCTATTAACACCTTTGTTGTTCTTTTAAAAATGCAACATAAAAACAAATAAGAGAGCCTCTGAGTCAAACATTTATTTTATCTGAGGCTGTTTCCTTTCTTTCCTCCACAGTGAATTCATCCTCACTGTACCTCTCATCTGTTTCCTCTTAAGCCAGAAATGAAGGACACCTAGCAGTTGTTTCTCAGCATCTCTGTTTTCTGGAACAACCTTTTTTTGTCCCTAATGACTCCACCTGCAATGACTGATTGCACATTGACCTTGGCTAGTCTGAAATCCATTCAGCAGAACCTTCATACATTCTTGTTGATACAAACTGTTGGAACAGATGGAGGAGTTAGCTACAAAGAACATGCTTATTATCACCAAAAATGTTCCTCTTTTTTCCGGCTTGGTTTCCCAAGCCTGGGGGTGAAGGGGAGATCCTAGAGACTCAACGAAATCCACATATGGCAGCTGCTAAGGTCATATTTTCCTCCAAGTGCTTGAGCATTACATTCTTTAGATAGGTGTAGGGATAATGTGTTGCAAAGCACCAGGCAAGGACTGCATTGAAAATTTCTGGTTTCTGTTTGACACATACCCAAGTGGCACCACACAGACACACAGAATTCTGTGGTTGTTTGGCAGATGGTAAGAAAAGGCATGAAAGAACAATTGATATATTGCATCTTGGAAACTTTCCACTGCTTGCTAGTCAGACGATATATAAAACTGCACATCCTCTTATTGTAGCTGCACTACTATATCCATGGTGGGTAATAATCACTCACTATGAAGCTTCAAGAAGTATGGCCCACTTGACACTGTGGCTGGCATCCAAGAGGAAAAAGGAGCAGCTCTGGGTGGGCACAGTGAATGGCCAACACCAGGCTTGGCTGTAGGAGCTAAGTGTGACCCTGAGGTGTAGAACCAGGAGCTGCTGAGGTTAACCTTGGACAAGTCATATAGAAGTCTCATCTGTTTTACTCAATTGCTTGTTTATCCAACATCATATCTGCATCTTATGACAACTACCATTTAATCCATTTGCTCCTTTCCCATTCAGAAAATAGATATGATTTGTGTGGTTTGATGCAAATTCAGAGTTCTGAAATGCACTTACATAATTGTATCAGTGATTAATTTAGCAGCTTAAAACTAGAAACATTTATTTATCTCCCAGTTTCTGTGGGTTGGGAAACCAGGCACAGATGAGCTGGGTGCTCTGGCTCAGGGTCTCTCACAAGACTATAGTCAGGGAGTAGAGTCATCTCAAGGCTTAACTGTGGGGGTAATCTGCTTCCAAGCTCATTCAGATAGCTGATGCAGGATTCAGCTCCTCATGGACTGTTGGACTGAGGGCCTCTTTCTTTGTAGGCCATTGGCCCAAGGAATCCTTCAGTTCCTTGCCATGTGGGTCTCTCCATAGGGCAGCTTACAACATGGTAACTGGCTTCCTTCAGGGAAAGCAAGGAAAAAGCAAGACTACAAGACAGAAGAAGCTAGAGTCTTTTTTAAAACAATATCAGAAATGATATCTCACTACTCTTGCCATATTATGTTCATTAGAAGTGAGTCACTAGCTCTGGTCTACACTCAAAGGGGAGAGGATCACATAATGGCATATGAGGAGGAAGGGATCATTGGGAGCCATCTTGTTATGCCCACCATAACAGCTATGCCTGTTGACAACACTGGATTATAATATTCTTTCAAATAGAAGAGCTTTAAAAAATACTAACTCTACCACATCCCTGTCAGAAACCTGCTGCACATTGCCCAGCCATAGAATATTATCTTAAGACAGTGATGCCAGTGATGTATGTCACTCTTGTAGCAAACAACCTTGTTACACTACTACAGAACTTTTGTTTTTACTGCTCCACTCGTTCTTACCTAGAGTTCAGCCAGCTTTCATCTGAGTTTTACTACAGCAATCAAAGAAATGCTCTTGGTTACCACTAGAATCATAAAATGACAAAGCCAAAAAAAAACAATTTTCATTCTCATCTAGGCCAACTCCTTCATCTCACAGTGTGGAAACAGACTGAGAGAGGAAATAACTTGCTCTTGGACACGCAGCTTGTACTAGCCTGTCTGGGTGGATCTATGTTAGGTTTTGGTGAGCTTAACGTTGGTTTTGAGACGGGGCCAATTGCACTGCCTCCCTTGGTTGGCCTGAAGCATGGATGAAGATTAAGAAAATTAAGATGGAAAATAAAGTCAGGAAGAAAAAAAGTGAAAGAGGAAAAGAAGAGAGGGAGAAGTCAGAGAAAGAAACAAATAGGACTATAAAAGAAGAGGAAAGGAGAAAGACTGAAAAACATTCACAGCATGTACCACTGGAGGGCTCCAAACTTTTTGATATAGCTGCTTTAATGCAATGGCATTCTCATGTATCCATCAAAATATATACATTTATTGAAAGGCAGCACAGTGCAGTGGTTAAGACTGTGAACTCTAGAGTCAGAGTGTCCAGGCTTGAATCCCAGCCTTAGCACTAGGTCATGTGACCCCTGCAAGTTACTGAATCTCTTGTTTTCTAAAATGGGGATGATACTAGTACACAATGAATGGGATTGCTGTCGGATTAAATGAATTAACTAATGTTAAGTGCCTGCAAGAGTGCTGGGCACATGAAAAGTTCTATTATCAAGTGATAGACTAATGTTATTTTCAGCCTTAACCTGTGTTTGAAGAGATAATGAAGCCTGAGATAGAGGACAGGGTAAGGCTTAGGGATAGAATAAGAGGTGGCAGTTAAGGTAAGGTGTGTTGTACATGTTACCAGCAATATGCAGTCAAATAAGAATGCCTCATGCATCATCAAGTAAATCAAATAGATAGTCCTTTTGCCTACTCAGGCATCCTTTTAATCCTTTTCCAGACCATTCCTCTTTCACCTCATGCTCTTTTCTTTTCAGCTCCTCAAGCAGCAGCTGTTTGATTTTTCCTGTCACTCATTCTCTCAGGAGACTAACCCTCAGCAATGCAGAGCTGTAATGCAATTAGAACTATATAATAATTTGATATGTAGTATCAAAATTATTTAATTTTATTTTTTGGTGCCATCACTGTGGTTCCATTTCCTCCAGAGCTTTTTTCCTCTTCTTTATTCTTTCTATTGAGGTATGTATTCATTTGACAAACATATGATAAAACAATTGCTTTTCAAACTAGAATTTGCTGAGTACCTATTGTATCCCAGACTCTATGCAGTGTTTTAAATTGACCCTTACGAAAATGTGTATTAAATATTGCTATTCTACTTGTAGACATAAAGAAAACTATACCTAGAGAAGTTGTCACTTGCCTGAGATTTCTCCATGTCCCCACTCCTTTAACAACACCTAGTGCTTCTGTATTCTATTCAGTCTCCAAGGCACAGGACTGACCTGGACTTCACTAGGCTTCATGCACCAGGGCTGGCGCCTAAAGAGAAGGAACCATTCTAAGCAGAAGTTGAAAGTTGTTGTTTAAGGATGGTCTTTATAAGGTTGTAACACTGGGGAACACAAGCAGTGCTACTTCAATGCCTAGGGGAAAACTGCTGCACAGAACTAGGGCAAGAACTGAAGAGAGCAAAGTGCCATTTCCCCACCCGACAAATTTGCCATATGGGGTGCCTTGGAAAGGAAATCAGTTTCACAGTGGCTGGGTGAAGGGGCATCCTTGGGATGTCAGATCACAGAGCTGAAGAACATGCAGGACAGCCCCAGGCAATACTGGGGTGAGGAGAAAATTGAGGGGTCTGAACTCTTTTACATACGTGGGAATGATGAGGCAGTGAGAGTTAAATAATTTTGCTTATCTGTGGCTCTATCTGTGTTGGTGGGAAATGTGATCACACAAAAATGAATAAGAAATGGTCCTCAAAGAAGTGAAATTTTGTGAAATCAGACATGTAAACATAACTAAAATGTGACAAGTACTATTAGAGTAAAATACACAGGGACTCAGAAAAGACATTGCAAAGGAGATTATGACTGAGCAAGGCTCTAAAAGATGAACAAGAGTTTGCCAGCTGAAAAAAAAAAAAAAGAGGGGTTATTCTAGATAAGAGGAATCTCACAGACAGGGGTTTAGTGTCATGAAAAAAATTTTTTTCCTGGAGGGTGGGGAATTAAGTTAGGGACATATTGTAAAGGAACATGCCAGAAGATCTGGAATTTATTTTATAGGCAACAGAAAACCATCTCAGACTTTTAAGTAAGGGTCTCATGGAATCACATTCTTTTTTTTAGAAGGGCAATTCAGAGGGAAATTTGGACAATTAATTGAGAGACAAAAGGTACCCAGGTGGTAAGGGGTAAGGACCAGGATCAGAAGACTGAAGCAATTTAGGAAAAGCTGCCAAGACCCTAGCCAGGTATCATAATACTGTTTCAGAAACTGTAGTTTCAGGAACAGGAGGTTCTGTATGACAGGAGCATATTTGGTGGTGGGAGAAGGAAAGGATGGTAGCGGGAGAAAGAAAAGAAGACTGTTCACTTGCATGCATGGCGCTGTGGTTTGAAGTGGGAAGTTGAAATTGAAGTTAGAGCAGAGTTGTCAGGGCCTTGAAGGAGCAGGACCTTGAGCCTTTTTTATTCTTGAACCCCACCTAGCACTGGGGCCTGAAGCCTGGAAGTGGGAAAAGGGAATGATGGGTTCCACAAATGTTTTCTTGAATTAGACTAGATAACTGAAGGAAGTCTCCAGCTGAGTGAGAGTTGGGGCCTACAGTAAAGTCAAATGGTCAAGTCGGTGATAGCTGACTGCTGGAAGGAACCACTGGGTGATCAGGCTGCAGACCAGAGTAGATTACTGAGGACCTTGAGTGCCAGGCTAAGGATCTTGGACAGCATCAAAGATATAGTGGAGAGAGGTTTCTGGAGCCTGAACTATGCCCACAGTGTGTTTGCTAAAATACTACCCGTTCAGAAAATCTTAACTCTCTTTTTACATTGCAGTTTAATTCCCCATAATGCTCCCAAATCAGAAAATAAGCAAATTTGAACTAACCCTGTTCTCTGGGACCAGAAGACCCAATTCCTACAGCGAATAGACAGCATCCACCTTACACTGATGGCTCCCTTTTGGGCAGCTGTTCCGAAAGAACACTTGCCAAAACAAACAAACAAAAAAGAATAAATAAAAACGAGAACGAGAACACATCCATCTCAATCATCTCAACCGGCGAGTTTCGAAGAAATTGAATGTTTTTTTTTTTGTTGTTGTTGTTGTTGTTTTTGTTTTTTTAAAGAAAGAAAGAAAGATTACAGACATTGCACAGAAACCTAAACCATGAGAGTGGCATTTAAAAACCACCCACTTTCTGGAACATCTTTTGTAGCCAAATCCCAGCCACCCTCGTCCCCGGAACCCTTCCGCCCTCCATCCCCGATACCCGACAACCACCACCTCACACTCTTGCAGGATGGCGTTGCTTGATCGTGACGTGGCCGCTCAGGTAAGGGGCCCCCCCCCCCAGCCCCCCGCGGCGCTGGCGGCCGCAGCCCATCCGCTGCCGCCTCCTCAGCGGGAATGGGAGGGGCCGGCCAGGAGGGGAAGGGGCGGGGGAGGCGCAGAGTGCGGGATCCGGGAGCCGGGAGCGCAGGAGCGGGGCGGGGGCGCGCTGGCGCTTGACCAGCCCTGCTTCTCCCAGGTCGCCGGCCGACGCGCGCTGCGGCGGGAGCTGCCGACGCGCGGGCTCAGGGACGGCGCAGGGCTGCCGGAGGCGAAAGCGTCTTCACGGACGAATATTGGCGTGCCGGGCTCCGGGCCCGCTGCGACGGGGCTGAGTAGTGGGCACCGCCCAAGAACGTGAGTAGGTCGGTGCGCGTCTGGCGGTCATCCTCAGTCCTGCTCGGGGGCGACACCTGGAGAGGAGGAGGGCGCGGGGGACCGATGACTCGTCGCCCAGAAACTGGCCCTGGAGTCAGCCTAGCGCTCTCACGGCTGGCAGCGCCGCGCCGGCCCGCCCTGCCGCAAGGCTATAGTCGCCAGCTCTGCTTCCCCTACAGGCCTCCGACCCCGCCACGGGCGCCTGTGCGGGGGCAGCCGAAGGACCACAGTCCAGGCCGGCGCGGGCGGACGCGCACCACCTCCTCCGGTGTGTGGCCAACTTCTGCCTCCATGCCCCGCGCGTTCCGGGAAGCCCTGCCTGGCGGCCCCCCTGTGGCTCCTGGGGCCTGGAGAGGCTGCCGGGCAGGGCTCGTCCCGCGCGGACACCCGCAGCCGAGGGTCACGACCCAGTGCGGACAGGCCGGGGGCGCAGCGGCGGGCCGGGCGCGCTCGGGCGTGTGCGCGTGCCGGTCCCCGCGGACACAGCTGGGCGTGGGCTTTGTTCGGATGTGCTCACACCTGCGCCTCTCGCCAGAGTTCAGGGGCGAGCCGATCTCGGCTCTCAGCGCCCTGGACAGAGCGAGGCGCGTGAAGGAGCACGGGGGAGACCCCGAAGGCAACGGAGGGGGTGGCTTTTCCGGGGCTTTGTGGCCCTCCAGGTGCGAGCCGCGGGGATCCTGGCGCCCCGCCCAGCCTCTGTGGGCTGGGACTTGTCGGGGCTGCTAGCCCGGGCTTGGGCCCACTCAGTGGAGCCCCTTCTCTGCCCAGGCTCCCAGAGGGCTGTCTGGCGACAGCTCCGCGCGAGGAGGCTGTGTGGAGCCAGGACTGACTGCCGGCTCCGGAGCATCCATCTCGCGGCGAACGCCATCTGCTCTGGGCGCCGCTCCGGGCCCCTCCACGCAGCGCGAGTGGGCGCCTCAGCGCGACAATCCCCGGGGGATCGCCGGCTTATCGGTTCACGGTTCGCATCTGCCAGCGCGCAGAGGCTGTGAGCCAGGGGGTCGTTTCTCCCCGGTGTGCACCGAGCAGCAAGCGCCGCGGGAGGGTTCACGGGGCCGGAAGGGCTGGAGAACACGACACTTTCCATCCCTCGGATAGTCTCCCAGCCCACCCAGCTCCCGGCCCGCGGCCGCATCTTCCTCTGCACGCTCGGGGCCGCCGCTGCTCACGGGAGGGCTCGGAGAGAGGGCGCCAAGCGGGGGCGGCTCTTTCCCACTCCGCCACTTTCCTGCCTTTTCGCACCAGCAGCTTCAGCCCGAGGCTACATACGGCATGGAGCTGGCTGTTCTAAGAGGGAAGCGTTCTTTTCCTGCCTGGTCGCGCGTGGTCAGCGCGCAGAGGTGCGGTGCCCAGGCGCAGGGCCCTTCCTTGCCCAAGAAGAGATGGAGGCGAATGTTATGGGGCTGGAGGCATTTGTGCTGCATCAGGAGCTCCCCCTGGGGCGATCTTGGGAAGGAACACAGTAGCCACTGAACGCAAACTTAGGGAGGCTGGACTGCTTTGGCTAGGGCTGCTTTATGCTAACCCTGTCCTGTTATTGAAATATTGTAATGAGCTCACGAGTAAATGAGACCTTCCAGAAGTATTAAAATGAGTTTGAACAATTGAATACTTTTACTTTAATGGTAATGATAGTCAGCATTTTTTGAAGAGCTTCAGATATGCTGGGCGCTGTGCATCTTACATGCATCATTCATCTGATTTCCGCAACAATCCTATTTTAAAAATTGGGAGATGGAGGCTGAGAGAAGTCAAGTAAATTTCCCAAGGCCACATAACTAGGACGTGGGGAGCTACAATTAGCTTTTTGCCCCTACACTTTGCCATCCAAACCTGAAAATATGGCTTTTTGGAAAATTATCATTAGTTTAAGGGACGCCTAAGACCACTAAGTGTTCAGAATCAGGGACATAGAAGCCCATTTTAATTTTGACCCCTGCAGACTTCACCATTGCAGGCAATATAGTAATTCAGGGAACTGTGTTGTGACATAGTCTTTTATTGTCTTGTATGGCCCTTGAATTTCTTTACAGGTTCCTTTATTCCTGTTAGCTTGACTGTTAACTGACAGTCCAACCAGTTTCAGTTACTAGGCTTTTCTTAGTGACCAAGACCCCTGTGATTACCCAGTGGCTGAGAGGTTCCTGGCATGTTATAATTTTTGAGAAAAAAATTTTTTTTTAAGGAAAAGAAAATGTTTCCATTTGTCAAACATTTCTATTTCGGGCTCCCAGACATGAATCTGCTATGTAGATTCTTTTGACTGCAGAAGATTTGTTCTTTAAATTGGATGTTGAATGTGAATAGGACTCTAGTATAAAATCTTAGGAAAACATTCTGTATCCTAAGTATATAAAACTGTGTGGCGTGAATATACAAATGTTCCGCATTAATTAGTAGACACAAGAATTTGAACTTACATGAAATAAGCTATTCTTAGAATAGTTTTCAGAATCATTATAATTGACTAACCAGTTGGAAAAAATGAGTTCCAAATCGTACTAACTTCTGGTCTTCTTTCATTCTGCTTTTACTTTATTATATGTTAAAAAAAATTGTTAAACATTTCACATAATCTAATTTTAGAAGGATTTTTAGAAGTGTAAGAGAACACTATCTAAACCTTTGGGTTTCAAAATGAGTACAGTGGGGCTCTGAGAGGTTACCCAGCCTTCTAATGCAGGGTAGTGATGAGGTCTTTGGAGTGTAGGCCAGTGCCCTTACACCACATCATTTTTTTGTTGTTATTGAATCAGTGACAGTAAGTAAAAACCAAGTCATGTTTGGAAATAGTATTTCCTGTGAGGCCAGTGTAACAATGGCAATGATAGTTGAGTATGAGTGCTTCAGAAGCGTGAGAGGGTAGTCATTACTCACCCTAAGGGTAACTGAGACAGCCATGTATTTTTCCTGATATTCTCACCATGAAATCATAAAGTCTTTATCTTAGTCATCTCAGGCTGCCATAACAAAATACCATAGACTGGATGGATTAAAGAACAGACATTTATTTTCTCACAGTTCTAGAGTCTGGAAGTCAGAGATCAGGGTGCCAGCATCATTGGGTTCTGGTAAGAGCTCTCTTTTCCTTTCTTGCACACTGCTTATCTTCTCCCTGTGCATTCATATATTCTTTCCTTGGAAATCTCTCCAAGGAGATCTCTCTCCCTCCCCCTCTCTCTCTTTTCTTATCACTGATCCTATCAGATTAGGACTCATACTTTTTACCTATTTAACCTTATTTACCTCTTAAAAGCTCTGTCTCCAAATAAAGTCACATTGGGTGTTAGGACTTGATCGTATAAATTTTGGGGGGACACAGTTCAGTCCATAGCAGTCCTGATTAGCTGCATCTGCCAGCAGCCTTTGGTGCTTCATCTCCCATTTTTGAAGATCACTTTTCATCCGAAAAGCATGGCAACCAATAATAAATTTAATAAGAATGTAGTTTTTCTAAAATATTCTTCTCTAGGAAGTTTTGTGTGTTTGCATCCAAAGACTGCTTTAGGTAAGCCTTCAACTGCTGAGATAATTGGTAAAGAGGAAATGAAAATGGTTTGAAATGATTGAAAATTACTAAATACATTGAGGTATATTTTCCTTTTATGTTTCATGCTTCCCCACCTGAAGGAGCCCTGGCCTTCCTGCCAGGTGAGGACAAAGGAGAGGCTAGGTATCTCCTAACATCTAGGGATGCCAGGGGCAAGAATCCAGAGGCTTATTTTATTTAACCTTTTATTCACCTAGGCAAATGAAAAGCTCCTTTAGTTTTAGAATATTTATTGGCATCAGAGGCTGAAGTTTGTAAGACTAGAAAAATGTGCCAAAATGAACTGATGAATGTTTATTTTCTCTCTCAAAATGTGAAGAAGGCTACGTGAGGAAAATATGGAAATGGTTCTACCTCCAGTTTTAGTAACTCTTTGAATATCAAGTTGTCTTTAAATAGGGGAGAAAATGCAATATATTTATAGAAAATGAGATATTTTTGCTGTTACTTTTTTATTGTGAAATAGAAATAACGTAATATTTACTGTTTTAACCATTTTCACTGTATGGTTTAGTGGCATTAAATACTTCACATTGTTATCACCACAGTGCATCTCCAGAAATTTTTCATCTTCCCAACTGAAACTATACCTGTTAAACAGTAACTCATCATTCCCTTTCTCCCCAAACCCAGGCAAGAATCATTCTACTTCTGTCTCTATGAATTTGACTACCCTAAATACCTCCTATGAGTAGAATCATATGGTATCTGTCTTTTATAACTGGCTTATTTTTTTTCACTCAGCATAATGTCTTCAAGGCTCATCCATGTGTCAAAATTCCCTTCCTTTTTAAAGCTGAGTAATAGTCTATTGTATATACATACCACATTTTAAAAAATGTGTTAATCTGACAGTGGACAGTTGGACTATTTCTACTTTTTGGCTATTGCAAACAATGCTGCTATGAAGATGGGTATACAAATATATATATATATATATATATATATATATATATATATATATATATATATATACACACATACATATATACATATATATATGTGTATATATATATATATTGAGTTACTGCTTTAAACTCCTTTGGCGTATAGCCAGAAGTGGGATTCCTGGATCATATGTTAATTCTATTTTAATTTTTGAGGAACTACCACACTGTTTTCTGTAGCAGATGCACAATGTTACATTCCCACCAGGAGTGCTCAAGGGTTCCAATTTCTCCACATCTTCCCCAATACTTATTTTCTCTTTTCTTAATAGTAGCATCCTAATGAGTGTCAAGAGCTATAGCTGTTACTTTTTAAAGTTACAAATTAATGTACTGTGTTTCATGTTTTCTAACTTATTAGTTTAATTTTATTAATAAGAAAATGTATGGATTTTTTTAACAAGTATTCCTTGACCCCATACTTTGTGCAAAGCATGAAATAGATGCTGTAACTAATGTGTGTCAGAGTCCAAGATAAGCCAACATACACTCATGTTATTTTTTTTAGATTATTGTATTAGAGCTAATACATCTGTAGTGGACTTGTGCTAAGTGATTTTGCTGTGAGGGTAGATTAAATATTAGTATACTTTTAAGGAAAAAATGACATCATTTTAACACATATCAAGAGAAGATTTGCCTTATATCTAGAAATAGAAATTGCCTATGCTGAATGTTTAGGGAGTTGTAAATTCCAGGTCTGCATTGGGCATTTCTCTCCACCATTGAATCTTCAAAGATGACAGCATAAACCCTCACCACACAATTATAATTGCTTAGATGAGCTAATAAGAAGATGTGGTGTCAACTTAATTGACCTATTTTGCTGCTCTACTAAATTGGAATTTCAGATTAGAAAAAGGTAATTTTTAAAAGTGTAATGATGATGGATTTCCATCAAGTAACTGAACAACTAGTGAATATAAGAAATACAGGTGGTAAAGAGGTCATATCTACAAACACTAATTCTCACCTCCTGCACATTCTGATCAAATGGCTTATTTGGTTTTAAAACAGGGATGACAAATGAATCTTAGGTTGTCTTATGTACTCTCTGATCTTCTTCCATATTGTTCTGTATTAAAGCATTGCTGAATTCATATGAGAATGAAAATGACAGTTACTATTAGATGAAAATGATCCTTTTAAAAATTCTTCATATTAAATGTTGATAGGAGGGACTAGAAAGAATATTTTTAATGTATGTGCATATATATTCATATATACATGTAAAATTTGTGATTTACGCAGTATATTGGTTCAAAACCCACTGTAACTAGAAAAATATTTCCCCAAGGCAAGCTGAGGGAATCCTGTAGGAGGTCTTCTACTATGTAATATATGCGATGAATTTGATTTATCTTTCTCAAGTGGGCTGAGAGTATTCAAAAAATTCAGTATATGTATTCAGTATGTAGTGATCTTTTCTCCAAATTTCAACTTTAAAGCTAATTTTATTCCACTTTTAGATGCCCTTGGCATTTAAATGTATGATTTACAGCATACATTTTTCACGAACATTACAAACTCATATAAAACACCATTGACAGATTTTCTCCCAAGAGAAAGGCAAAGTACTATTCTTCAATTAATTAGTTATGCCTTAAGGTGAAATAGATTGTCAAAAGAGTTTCATCCTGGAGTTTGTGGTCTTTGAGGAAGGATAGCTTGCGAGCTGGCAGAACTGGTGTACTACTGCTCTCCAAAGCCTTGTGCGTTTTTCAGTCCCTTACCTCAATAGAGAGCTGAAAGTACAAACATGAACAAAGGAGGCCTGTTTTGCCTGCCCCACTTGCTGGGCTGTTGTTTTGGCCCTTTTCAGTGAAGGAAGGAGGGGGAGCTGGGTCAAAGTTGAAGAATACTGAAAAGGAATTCAAGCTTCATGTCGAAATTTGAATTATAGCTTCAGTTTGAGTGCTGAGTAGATTAGTTTGAATTGAAATTTTTGAATTTGTGCAAGCTTAAGTGACAGATGGTGTTGGAACAACGCGCATAGAACTGGATGGCATGCCCGAAGTGTTGAGTGCCCAAGTGAGGCACTTGGTAAACATCTAGTTAACTGACAAAAGTTTTAAAACTGTAGGAAGTGCAGTTTGATGCTGTACGCTGCATTAAGACATTGGACTGTGCGAATTAAGGGGAGGCCTCTGTGTCTGACATACACTCTGATGCACTCGTCCTCCCTCATTGCATTGCAAATCTTCTGACTGTTCTGCTGCTTTCGCCTCTAGGATCTACTTGAATAAATACAGTAATGCCCAATCAGCTTCTCTTTAAAATCTCAACACAGATTGTTTTGATATATGGCAAGAAAAATCTGTCCTGAATGTTGACTAACCAGTGTTTTCTCCTATATGACTGTATTTACGAAGAGTGATTTTAGCTTTTTGCTTCTAGTGGAAATCCATCGCTATTATATTTACTATTGAAATTTTAAATATGGCACACAGTTCCTCATTCAATTTGTTGGGTAGCATCTGATTTAAAATATTTCAAAAAGAGAAGTTAGCTTTGTGTATAACTAGAATAATAAATAGCAACCTGGGAAGTTGAAGTTAATGGAATGTAAGAAAAATGAAAAATAATTTAGGATAATTTGAAAAGCTTCCTGGTGTTCTATGAAACTATAATTGGAAAAATTTTGCTTTGGTATCTGACCACTTAAATGACTTGATGGCATAGTCTTTTGTCCTGATGTTAGTGGCATGATAGCGAAAAGCCACTTTTTATGTTCATGAATACATTCAAATGATTATTTCTTCTTTTAGGGAAATAACTGACATGGCAATAATGTGAACACAATAGTAAAGTAAAATTCAGAGATAATTAATACTATTAATTACTACTATGTTTTATAATATAAATGAAAGTGAGTTTACTCCATAATCAATTATATTAACATATATATGTTGTATTTTACTTAAAATCCTGATATGTACTGTTTATGTCTCACAAATTTTAAGGTAACTTGCATTTTAATAATGGGAATAGGGTTTTAAAAACTCTATGGCTATGTATATATTTCTAGTAACAGTTACCTTGTTGCAAAATTAAGTAGAAGGTAAAATATATCAAGGGTTTATTGCTGTCCTAGAACTATGAGGAGACTCATTAAACAGCAGGAAGTAAGTGAGTTCATGATCAGATTCGTTGCTGGGACTGGGTGAGATTGGAAGAGTAGAGATAAGGGAGTGTGAAGGATTCAGATGGAGGGGAGGCTCAGGTGGATAATGAGAATTGTGACATCTGGAGATGTATTCTAAATGGAAGGCAGAAGGAGTGAGAGGAATTTTAAACAATGAAGAGAGAGTAAAGAAAGCACTGTAAAGGTAATAACTTAAAGTCTGGAAAAAAAAGAGAAGAGTAAAAATGTGTTAATTGCTTCACTAATACAGAATAGTCTCTGTTTCATAGCATCAGATACTAAATATTTAAAGAATTATTATTATTAGTATTTTGGTGTGGTACGTTAGGTCATGAAGTAACTTGACATCACAAAATAGAAATAATTCATAAATAATTTTTCTAAAATGAAATATGATGATGCATTTACATGTAAAAGAAATGCACTGAGAATTTACTGAGTCAAAGCTAAAGTTATTTCAGATTGAGTCAGTATGATTAAAAAGGGTGTAAATTCAGCATATAGTTCTTTTTTAGCTGTATTCAATGTCAGTAACAGTTTTTTGAAATCTAATTATTTTATTTCAAGCCATATCCTATTCATATTTTTCAAGAGGACAGTCAGTAACTTTTGTGTGTCAGCCATACTATCTAGCAACCCTACAAGCCAATAAAGCATGAAGCCATTTTAATATATTAAATTCATTCAGCTCACAAACTTCCTGTGTTTAGACTGTTGCTACAAGAGAAACACATGCAAAGAGGATTGTGAGCAGGTTTGTGTATATGTAATTGTTCATTTTCTGTACCTTTGTACCTCAGAGAAGAGCTAGGTACTTAAAAAAAGTAAAATAGTCTACAGCCATGCCACTCTGAACATGCCTGATCTTGTCGGGCTTGGTTATTACGTGAATGGGAAACCACCTAGGAATACCAGGTGCTGTAGGCATTTTTTAAAAAATAGTAAAATAGCCACACATATAGTGAGAGAAGGAGCCTTGATTTTGGGTGGTGAACAAAAAAAAAGTGTACAGATAATGTATTAAATAATGGTATACTCGAAACCTATATAATTTTATTAGCCAGTGTCACCCCAATAAATTTAATTAAATTTATTTTAAAAAATAGTAATCACACAGCCACTATGGAAAACAGTATGGAAGTTCTTCAAAAAATAAAAAACAGAGCTACTGTATGATCCAGCAATCTCATTTCTGGATATATATCCAAAGGAAATAAAAACAGGATATTTAAAATTATCCGCACTCCTGTGTTCACTGCAGCATTATTCACAGTATTCAAGATATGGAAACAACATAAATGTCCATCAAAAGATGAATGAACAAAATGAACAAAGAAGATTAAATACATATATATGTATATATACACATACACACACACATATATATATCATGGAATATTACTCAAACGTGAGAAAGGATATCTTGCCATTTGTGACAACATGGATGAAACTAGAAGGCATTATGCCAAGTGAAATAAGATAAAGAATGACAAATACTGCATGTTATCTCTTATATGTGTAATCTAAAAAAAAAAAAATCCAACTCGTGGAAGCAGAGAGGAGAAAAGTGTTTGCCAGGGACTGGGGGCAAGAAAATGGGGAGAGGTTAGTAGATGGTACAGAATTTCAGTTATAAGATGAATAAGGTCTGAGAAGCTAGTATAAAACTTGGTGATTATAGTTAATAACACTGTATCATATAATTAAAATTTGCTAAGAGAGTAGAAATTAAATTTTCTCACATGAGAAGATAAATATGTGAAGTGATGGATATTTTAATTAGCTAGGTGGAAGGAATCCTTTCACAATGCGTACATATACCAAATCACCTCTACATACGCTTAAATATCTTACAGTTTTATTTGTCAACTATACCTTAATAAAACTGAAAAGAATAGTAGCCATCCATCATTGACGTGGGTATAGATACAGAGTTTTAGAAGTGGAAATGCGTTATAGGTTGAGTTGTGTCCTCTCAAATTTATGTTGAAATCTTAACCCCTAGTACCTGACTTTATTTGGAGATAGGGTCTTCACAGTTAAAATGAGGTCATTAGAGTGGGTTCTAATTCAACATAACTAGCATCATTATAACAAGAGGAAATTTGGAGACAGGCACAGTAGGAAAAAGCCATGTGGAGATGAAGGCAGAAATTACAAACCAAGGAATGCTAAAGATTGCCATCAAGTCACCAAAAGCCGGAGAGAGACATGGAATAGATCCTCCCTCACAGCCCTTAGAAGGAATTAACCCTGCTGACCCATTTATCTTGGACTTCAGTTTTCCAGAACCATATTCCTATGTCTATGTCAGTATCCATTAATGTCTCCTTTGTGGAACAAAGGAGTGTGTCTATATAAGTCAGTTATTTAGAAAATCTTTATACCTACAGTTAAAGGACAGAAATACTTGGAGTGGTGAGGAGACTGTTCGTTTTATTAACTCGACAGTGTATAAAGGTTATAGTTTAATTAGTTGATTACTCTTTTTGATCGTTATCAAGTTGACTCCAACTTGGCTGCCTTTCTCAAGTGTAAATTGTCATTACTTGGAAACTTAAAGGGATATATTTTGTTGAAGTCTCTGTAGGTGCCCTTGCTATTCTTTGCCAATTAGAAGGTGTCTTTGGACTTGAAAAATGGTATAGTTGCTGATATTTCCTCAACTGGGGAAAGTAAAGGCTTGAATGAGCTGCCATACTACTTCTGTGTGATGCCACTTCAGTGGGACAGGGTGAACATGACATTGTGGAGAATTTTGCAGCTAAATATCATCAGGGAGTACCCCTGTGTTTTGAAGAAGCAAGATTGCCAAGTTCCTTTTTTCTTCTTTCTCTTTTTCCTTCCTTCCTTCCTTCCTTCCTCTCTCTCTCTTCCTTTCTTCCTACCTGTTGCTTCTTTCTTTCCTTCCTTCCTTTTCTTGTTTTCCTTTCTTTTCAATTGCAGTTAATATTCAATATTATTTTATATTAGTTTTAAGTGTACAGCATAGTGGTTAGACATTTATATAATTTACAAAGTAATCCCCTCCCAATTATTCTAGTACTTGGCACTATACCTAGTTATTACAATATTAATGACTATTCCCTATGTTGTACTTTACATCCCTTTGACTATTTCATAACTACCAATTTGTTCTCTTTAAAAAATTTACTTACAATTAGTTTCAAGTATGTAGTACATTAGACAGCTACACAGTTCGTAAAACGATCTCCTCATTTGCTCCCTCCTTCTCCTGACCCTGCACCTAGCCAATTTATTAATGCTAACTGCATTTCCTATGCCATGCTCCTCATTCCTATGACCATCTATCAGCTACTAATTTGTACTTCTTTAACCCTTCACTCCATTCTCTCAGCCCCCCAAAATTCCCTCCCCTCTGTCCATCACCAAATTGTCCACTATATTTGTAAGTCTGTTTTTGATTAATTGTTCTTTTTATTCCTTAGATTCTGCATTTAAGTGAAATTATATAGTGTTTACCTTTCTCTGTCTGACTTAAATACTTTCTAGGTCCATCAAAGCAATATCTTTTTTCATCACCTTCCTTTTAGTCTGTGTGTGTCTTTTAATCTGAAGTGAGTCTCTTATAGGCAGCATATATATGGGTCTTGTTTTCTTATCTTTTCAGCTACTCTATCTTTTGGTTGGAGCACTTAATTCTTTTCCTCTTAAGGTACGTATTGATAGGAATGGTAGTTGTTAATATTCTTTATTCTTGTTTTTGATACATGCTTTTTGTTCCTAAAGAAGTCCTTCTAACATTTCCTGTAATATTGACTTGGTGTTGATAAATTCCTTTAGCTTATTTTTGTCTGGGAAGCTCTTTATCTGTCCTTCAACTCTAAATGATAGCTTTGCTGGATAAAGAATTTTGGGTTGTAGATCCTGGGTCTTCATCATGTCGAATATTTTTTGCCAAGCCTTTCTGTCCTGCATAGTTTCTTTAGAGAAATCAGCTACCAGTCTTATGGGTGTTCCCTTATAAGTTACTATCTGTTTTTTTTTTTCTTGCTACTTTTAATATTTGTTCTTTATATTTAATTTTTGGCATTTTAATTATGATGTGTCTTGTGTGGGCCTCTTTGGATCCCTAGTTTTGGGGATTCTCTGAGCCTCCTGGAGTTTTATGTCCATTTCCTTCACCAAGTTAGGGAAGTTTTCCATTATTATTTCTTCAAACAGCTGTTCAACATCTTGATTTTCTTCAGATACACCGATCAGATGGTTATTTGGACTCTTAATAGTGTCCCATATGCGCCTTAAATTATTTTTATAGTCTTGGCATCTTATCTCTTGCCATTCTAATTGAATGTCCTTGGCTTTCCCATCCTCTATATAGGTCATTTGATCCTCTTCTTTATTCATTTTGTTTATTCCATTTAATGTGCTTCTCATCTCAGATAGCGTGTTCTTCATTTCAGACTGGTTCTCTCTTATAATTTCCAATTTTATTTTTATGTTTCTTATCTCTTTGTTGAAGTTTTCACTGAATTTATCTACACTTCCCAAAAATTCACTGAGCATCTTTATAACCAGTGTTTTGAACTCTTCATCTGTTAGATTACTTGACTCCATGATTCCTGGATTTCTCTTCTCTCATATGGTTTCTGCTTCTATGTCTTCCCTTTCTGGCTGCCTTTCTGTGTTCTAAGTCTCCCAGTCTTATTAGTGTGGATTTGTGAAATAGGTGTTCAGGGACACAGTCCTGAGAGGAGTTCAGCTGCAGGCCAAGTTTAGCCCCAGCCTTTGCCCCTCCGAGACCACCTGTAAAGATTCATTAACAATCCACAGATGCTGTGCTTACAGTTGCCTCAAAAGGCCACACTAGAAACCATGGTCAGCTGCCTCCAGTGTGAATCTAGGAGCACCTGACTTGCTTAGGATATACCTGGATGTAGCTTGCGTGGGGCCGTGAGTTGGGGGAGGCAGAATTTCAGGGAATCCTCTGGGCAGAGTGACTTCTGTTATACAGTTTGATGACCTCACAGCTATGGCGGTGCTGTGTCTGTGCACTGGGAGCGTGGAAGGCTCAACAGGGAGCAATGGATACCGCTGGCACTTCTGTGCATAGCAAGTCTCCTCTTGGCCCTCACTCAGACAATGTCTCCCTATAAGTCCCTGGTGCTCCCTGCACAACAGAATCGGAACTGGTGCTCAGAGTGAGCAGGTCTGTCACCGTGAAAATCTGCTCACGGCTGTGGTCCCTTTAAGAGGCTTCTGTCCCTGCAGCTGCCCCAGCCTCTGTCTTACTCAGCCACTAGAGACCTGGCAGCTCCGCGTCTTCACCCTGTCTTACCTTCTGCCATTGCAGGGTTATTTCTTGGATTTCTCCTTAGTTATATGGCTTGTTCATCAAGATCCCAGGTGATTTTTCCTTGCTGCTTTCTCCTTGTTTCTCTCACAACCTTGATTTTGGTCACAATACAGAAGAGAGCCTCTATCGTCTATGCCAATTTTTTTCTCCCTACCAATTTGTTCTTAATTGCTGCGCCTTCTTTGCCCAGCCCTCCAACTCTTCTCCCATCTGGCAACCATCGGTTTGTTCTCTGTATCTATAAGTCTGTGTGTTTTGTTTGTTCCTTAATTTTGTTCTTTAGATCCCACATATAAGTGAGGTCATATATTTGTCTTTCTCTGTCTGACTTATTTCACTTACAGTAATACCTCTAGGTCCATCTATGTTGTCACAAATGGTAAGATTTCATTATTTTTTATAACTATAAAATATTCCATTGTATATGTTTACCACAACTTTTTTATCTGACTATCACTTGATGAGGTTGCTTCCATATCTCAACTATTATAAATAGCACTGCAATGAATAAAGGGGTGTATATATCTTTTCGAATAAGTGTTTTGGATTGCCTCGGGTAAATATCCAGAAGTGGAATTACTGGATCATAAGGTAGTTCTATTTTTAATTTTTTGAGGAACCTTTATACTGTTTCCCATAGTGGCTGTAACAATTTATAATCCCACCAACAGTGCACGATCGTTCCCTTTTCTCCACATCCTTGCCAATACTTGTTTGTTTGTTTATTGATGATGGCCATTCTGACAGATGTGAGGTATCTCATTGTGGTTTTAATCTGCATTTCTCTGATGATAAATAACATTATATGTCTATTGGTCATCTGTATGTCCTCTTTAGAGAAATGTCTTTTTTAGGTCTTTTGCTTGTATTTTAATCTTATTGTTCTTTTTGGTGTTAAATTGCAGGAGTTCTTTATAAATTTTGGATATTAACTCCTTATCAGATTTATCAATGGCAGATATCTTCTCCCATTCAATAAGTTGTCTTTTCTATTTCTTGAGAATGTCCTTTGCTCTATACAAACTTTTTTGTTTGATGTAATCCTGTTTGTTTATTCTTTTGTTTTCTTTGCCTTAATAGACATATCAGAAAAAATATTACTAAGAGCAATAACAGAGAGTTTACTGCTTATGTTTTCTAGGACTTTTACGGTTTTCAGGTCTTACATTTAAGTCTTTAATATGTTTTGAGTTTATTCTTGTATGTGGTGTAAGAAAGTGGCCTAGTATCATTTTTTTTGCATTCATCTAATTGCCAAGTGCTTTTAATCAACTTGAATATTATTTTGAATCAACTGAAAACTCTAAAAAAAATGGGGGACAGCATTTTAGCTGTCCTTAATGACATCTGCCCACTTGGTGTGAATGTCTGTTCTTCATTTTCACCAGCGACAGCCTTATTTGTCTTAGATGATAAGCTTCTTCCTGGCAATGACCCTAACTATTAATGTTCTACGTTTGGTGTTTCCTGAGCGGCCATGTCCAACGAAGGGCCCAGTTGTTTTAAGTAAAAGCAATAAGATGATTTGGTAAGAAGATTGTTGTGATGAGCACTGAAGACTTTACGCCTTTGAGTTTGTCTGATTCATTAATTCCATTTTAATATGTAAACCATCTGCCAATTTGGGGTTTCCTCCTGGTGATAATGTTCTTCCTTTGCTATGGACTAAAGTCAGGAGAGACTAATGAAGTCCTGGTGGCATCCAACAGTAAATAATTTGAAATCATGGCTGTTTTAATTTCATAGGTCCTCACAGCTTCTGTTTACCATGAAGGCAGGGAGGTGAAAATTGATGTAGTGAAATGTCCAAGACCCGAGACAATAGAAAATAGGCAGTGATTTGTTTTTGAAAAATCACTCTCTAAGTGTAAACTCTTTAAACCTTTTAAATATTTGCCTTAAAAGATAATATTGTGAAGATGGCTTTAAAGATAATAAGAATTATTGCAATATATGGTGTTGACCAAAGTTTCTTGGCAAATGTACTATTATGGGGCTAGCAGTAACAGTTTTAGGATAAATTACAAGCTTTAGATCCATTTTATTATTTTAAATTGCTTAGATTTTGTTACATTAAGTTCACATTTAATAATTACATGTACAAGTCCACCCTCTCTTTATTTTATACTCTGGAAAAGCAGAACACATCTTGGGAAAGCAGTTAGTTCCAGGGAAAATGAAAATGGGATGTGCTCCGGTCATTATCAGAGCATAATTTCAGCCCTCCTCAGTCCTCCTTTATTCTCCTCTACGTAGTCAGGAGTGAGGCCAATGGTAAATAAGCATGTGTCACACGCCTGTGACCAAGAGATTCTGTATCATAGAATGGCAGAGTATCAGTTACTTGAAATAGATGACTGGTGGCAGCTGCTGTCTGTGGCCCATTGGGCTCACTGCCCTGCACTGACAGCTGCACATCATATCCTGCCACCACCACCTCCATCAAAAAAAGGGGCTGAGCCTACTGACTGCAAGGCATTATTTCATGGGCAGTCTGCCCCTAAGGTAGAATATATAAATATGTCTCTCTGAATTTTAGGAAATGAGGTCACAATGATTTCACAGCTTTTTACTATTCATAAATAACATTTATTTTATTGGTTGCTTAACTGTATGGAGCACCTTATATGAACTATCTCATTTAATCTTCATGACAATGCTTTATATCAGAGGCCAGCAAATTTTTTATGTTAAAGGCCAGATAGTAAATATTTTAGATTTTGTAGGTAATGCAGTCTCTCTCCAAACCATGATAGACATGTAAATGAGTGGGCACTTCCATGTTCCTATAAACTTTCTTTACAAAAATAGACAGTGGGCTAGATTTTGGCCCATGGTTGCCAACCCCTGATTTATGTTATTATACTCATTTTATAAATGAGGAAACTGAGGCTTAAGGAGTTTAAGTAAAGGGTTAAATTACAAAAACCCAAGGATTCTGACTCCTAATCCTATGTCTTAACTGTTATGAACTACAGGTTATCCTGCCATGAGAAATGTCAGGGAATGGTTTTCAGTTTCTGCATGTTGTGAGATACAGATTATGTGTGACCCAAGTTTCTATAAGAAACTTTCATTTCCCTTAGAAATGTTGTGTGAGAAGAGTACTAATCCATGTCTGAACATGTTATTTAGGTAATACAGGTAGTCTAATCTACAGCACATTCAAGTGATGGGACTACATCCTTGAATAATTGAATAAAGCTTTTAAGATTCACAAATGACCTGATATTGTGGTCATTTTCATCAATAGGATTGCAGAAGACAAATTACCCTAATTAAAAATATGTATGTAAATTATCACTTTTTAAAATTTGCTTATACATTGGTGAATTTGTTTTATAATAACGTGTTATGTAATAAATTAACTTTGGCAGAGTCCCAGGAAAGATTTTAATTTTTGCAAAAAAACAAATTATGCAGAAGAGTTTCTTCCATGTTTAACATTAAACCTTTGAATGAGAATTCTAAGCAGTTATTATTTTCCAGATTGGACAACTCCTTTTGTGTTTTATTTCCATGGTAACAGTTAAGGTTTGACTTGAGAACAACAAACCTACAAGATAACCATCCAAATGACATTGTTGGGCATCCCCTTAGGGAATTTGTAATGCTTCATGGTGTAGAGATAGCACCTGAAATAGAATTATAGGACAAACTGTTATTGAAAGACCGAGGTTTCTCAGAATGGACTGAAGTTAGGAAACATTTAGTTTTACGCAGCAGTTCAGCACACACAGAATACCATGAGTGGCCAGACTTCAAAGACATTCCCAAGACACCATAAAGAGCTCCAGAACTCACAGTTCCTGACCTCTGGATGAATGAAATTTCAGGAAGTATGCATCTGGCAAAATGGAGGCTTCATGTGACTAAACATTGTTACTTGTACTTTGTTTGAGGGCCGCTCAAAATGTAGCCACTTTTTGGTGGAGAAATCAGAGAGTGGAAACTCTTGTAGGGAGGTAACCCTACTCTCTTTGAAAATCTGAAGTCTTTGAATTTAAGTGAGCCTCCATTCATTACTAAGAAAGCTGACAGAAGAATAAAACCCAATTAATGGAAAAGTTGACTGCTATTTCTGTGAAGTGGTTCCCACGAATTAATTGGTATAACAAATTATAAAGGTCATGGCCAATAAAAGTAGAAAAAAATATTTCTGTTGAATCATTTCCTGGAAAAGATAGTCCTAGACTTAGTTCATTTAATGAAAAAAAAAAAAAAGTAGCCCAAATAAAAAATGGAATTATGGTACTATGAACAACCTTTTGTTTTTCGTGGCATTTTTTTTTTTTTTTACAGCTGGACTGAAGTATAATTACATATAAAACCTACCAATGGTAAGTATACAATTTAGTGATTTTTAAAAATAAATTTATAAATTGTGCAACTGTGGTAAGATTTCTAAGATGACCTCTAAGATTCTGTTCCCTGGTATCCATACCCCCTGTATAATACCTTCCCTTAAAGTATGGATGGGATGTAAATATGATGGGATGGCACTCCCATGATTAGGTTACATTATATGGCAAAGGTGAAGAGATTTTGCATAAGTAATTAAGGTCCAAAGTCAGTCAATTATTAGTGTAAAGGAACATTATCCTGGCTGGCCTGACTTCATCAGGTATAAGCCCTTAAAAAAATGTAGTCTTAAGAGAGGCTCTCACTGACTTTGAAGAAGCTTCTATCCATTTTATGAATTACTTATGGAGAAGTGTGGCTGAAATTCTTCAACCACAAGGAACTGAGTTCGGTCAACAACCTAAGTGAGCTTGGAAGGGAGCTCCAGCTTCAGATGAGAAAGCAGCCTGACCAATACCTTGATAGGCTCAGCTCAGCCATGCCTGGACTTCTGACTTGTGAGAAACTGTGAGATAACAAATGTGTGTTGTTTTAAGCTTCTAAGTTTGTGGTAACTTGTTATGTAGCATTGACAAATAATGCAGCAGCTGTCACCACAATCTTGTTTTGAACATTTTCATCACTCCCCAAAATTTCCTTGAGGCTATTTGCAGTCAGCCTCTTCTCCCATCATAAGGCAACCACTGATCTGCTTTAATTCTCTACAAATTTGCCTTTATTGGACATTTTATATTAATGGAATCATACAATTTATAACCTTTTGTGTCTAGTTTCTTTCATTTAGCATAATGTTTTTGAGGTTCTTCCATGTGATACCATGTATCAGTGGTATTCCATTATATGGAGATGCCACAATGTGTTTATATATTCAGCAGGAGATGGACATTTGGGTTGTTTCAAATTTGGGACAATTATGAATAATGTGAACTTTAGCATGTAAATCTTTGTATCTATGTTTTCATTTCTTTTGGATAAATACTTAGGTGTAAAACTGTTGGGTGGTATGATATAGTTATTTTTAACTTTTTAAGACGCTGCCAAACTCTTTTCTAGAATGGCTGTATCGGCCATATACAAGGATTCCAGTTTGTTGACATCCTTGTCTGTCTTATTTATTTTGCCTTTCTAGTGGGTATGTTTATCTACTTGGTATTTCACTGTCGTTTTACTTGCATTTCTCTAATGACTGATAATATTGAGCATCTTCTCATATGCTTATCAGCCATTGGTATGGTGAAATGTCTAAGTGTTTTGCCAGTTTTTTCATTCAGTCATTTATCTTCTTATTACTGATTTGTAAGAGTTTTTCAAAAAACATATATCCTGGATACAAGTCTCTTACCAAATATATGATTTGCGGACATTTTCTCCCATTTATGGATTGTCTTTTCACTTTGTTGATAGCATATTTTGAAGCACAAACATTTTTAATTTTGATAAAGTTTAAGATATTTGTTTTTTATTTTACTGCTTGTGTTCTTACTGTCATATCTAAGAATTCATTTCCTAACCCAAAGTCACAGTGTATTGTGTTTTCTTCTAAGAGTTTTATTGTTTTAGCTCTTACATATAGCTTTATGAGTTATTGTACATATTATAAGGGAAGGGTGCAAGTTCTTCTTCTTTGTGTGTGTGTGTGTGTGTGTGTGTGTGTGTGTGTGTGAGTGTGTGAGTGAATCCAGTTGTCCTAGTATTATTTGTTGAAAGACTATCCTTGTATCATTAAAATGTCTTGGAAACTTTATTAAAAAGAAATTGATTTAAGTGTAAAGATGTATTCCTGTACTTTCAGTTGTGTTCCATTGATCTATCTGTCTACACTTAGGCCAATACCATCCTGTTTTAATGTTTGTAGCATTTAGTAACTTTTGAAATTAGGTACTATAAATCCTTCAAATTTTTTATGCTTTAGTTGCATCTTATAAATTTTAAATTTTAGTTGCAGTCCATAAATTTTAATGTTATTGATTTGGTTGGGTTTATCTATGACACTTTGCAATTTATTTTCTACTTGTTTCATTTCTTGTTTGTTTCATTATTTTTTATTTACTGATTTTTTTGTGATAAGTAATTTTTGGAGTACCATTTTAATGCCTAAATTGAAGTGTTTATCTCTCTTTTTTTTTATTTCCTTAATGCATAAGATACATGCATCTTATCACACCAGACTTCAGAATACTTAATTCTAGTGAAATATACAAACTTTGCTTTAATATATCTCTTTTTCTTCACACTCTTTGGTGCTATTATTATCATTTAAATTACATTTTCATATATTAAAAATTCTCCATTTATTTCTATAACTTTTTTTATAAAATCTTTAACTAGAAATATTTATAATTTTTTGGCTCCTTTTTTGAAGGATACTTTGTGGGTTATATTCTTTGTTGACAGATTTTTGTTCTTTCAGCATTCTGATGATGTCATTCACTGTCTTCAGGCCTCCATTGTTTTTGATGAGAAATCATAAATTATTTTAATTTTTGTTTTACTGTAGGCAATAAGTCATCTTGCTGTTTTCAAGACCTTTTAATTGCCTTTGATTTTCAACAGTTTGACTATGCTGCGCCTAGGTAGATCTCTTTATGTTTATTTTACTTATGGTTCATTGAACTTCTTGGATATTTACATTAATGTTTCATCCAAATCGAGAAGTTTGGGGCTATAATTTCTTCAAATATTTTTCTGCCTCTTTTTTTCCTCCTCTCATCTCCTCTTTTTTTTTGGACTACCAGTATACATATATTGTTATGCTTGATGTTGTCCCACAGGTTTCTGAAACTACTTATTTTTCTTCAACCTTCTGGTTTTCAGATTGAATAATTTTATTGATCTGTTTTAAAGTCCACTAATTTTATCTTCTGCATTCTCAAATTTGCTGAGTACCTCTGGTGGAATTTTTATTTCAGACATTGAACATTTGAACTCCAAAATTTTCTTTTGATTTGTTCTTATAATTTCTGTCATTTTATTGAGGTTCTTAATTGGTTGGTTGATTGTTGTAATGTTTTCCTTTAATGTTTTAGACATGGTTTTCTTTAGTTTTTAAACATATTTATAATAGCTGCTTTGAAGTCTTTCTCCGTTAAAAACTAATCAGGGGCATTTTCTGTTGATAGCCTCCAGTCTCACTCATGTGTGGATGCTACATTTTTTCTTCCTTTATAATTTTTGTTGAACATTAGTATATATGTTATGTAGTAGAAATGGTGGATTCTGCCTTTTTTCATCTGAGGAATTTATAGTTGTTGTTTTGTTCAGTAACTTATTTATACTAAATCTGTGGACTGTCTCCTCTGCAAGTGTGACTGCTGATGTCTTCACTCAGTTTCTTTTTATTAAAAATTTTTTTTAGCCTGGCTTCTTAGGGTTTGTTGTTATATCTGCATAGCTTAGTAATTCAGCCAATGAATGATCAGAAATTGTGCTCAAATTCTTACAGCCAATAAGGCTTCCACTCTCTGCTGATGGATTTATCTGTGCCTGAGCAAAACATCCAAACTTCATGCTGTTTTCAAGTCTTCTCTGAGCTTTTACAGTCTTCTGGATTCTGCTTTGTCTACTGTGGATATGCAAGCTTCATTGGTTATAGGTATGTGGGTGGCTTGCGCCCTTCTGGTCTTTGCTATGCATTTGCACAGCCTTCATCAACCCAATATGTGTGAAGAGGTTCTTCTGGGCCCACTATGTCTGGTTCAATTGTTAAATCCTTGGTTAGTCTACTACCTCCATCTCAGGCCAACCAAACTGCTAGTATGACTGCTCACTTTCCAGACTTTCCAGTTTAACTGTTAATGCCCTAGTCAAGTGAGCCTGCTCTGGCAGATGCAGTGAAGCTGCTGATTTTTGCGGTCTTTCCTGTCATGGTTGAATGACTTACCACAATGACAGAGCCAGGATGGGGTGGGATGGAGGGGGATGGAATTGAAGCAGAGCCAGGCAACAACACTATCATAGATTCACTATTCTAACCCCAAGTTCAGTAAATTTTCAGGATTAAATGCTCCGACTGTTATATGTTTTTCATTGATTTCCAGAGCACTGAAATAGTTGTAGTTTTTTGACAGTTTTGTACAGTTTTATAGCTGCTTTTTGGGGAGAGAATTTGTCAACCTCCTCACTGTCCTCAACATATCTTCTTATCTGTTTGTTTGTTTGTTTGTTTGTTTGTTTTTTGAAGACTCATACATCAGAATGAACCCAAGAATAAATTTGAGACACATGGTTCCATTATTTAAAGGATAGATTTTTTTTAAATGCACTTTTACAGGCATGGTCAATATGGAATAGAGATAAAAGGACTTTGACCATGGATAGACCTGAATCCACGGGAATCCAGAAGCCAGTTTCTACTGCTTGCTACTACTTGAATAACCCCATATTAGTTGTTTCACTTCTAGTAGCCTTAGCTTCTTCATCAGCAAAGTAGAGATTATAATACCTACCTTATAATGTGGTTGTAAAGATTAATTAAGATAATAAAAAATACTTAGGGCTAGTATATAGATAAAAAGCCTAATAAATACCAGCTTCTCTATATAAAGTTTGCAAGTGATTAACATTGACTTTTATAGAATAGATTTTTTTTTCTTTTACAAAATGAGACTCTGGCACCTATTTTTTTTAACAATTGGAAAATTAGACTGTTAGGAGAAATGTTAAGGATTCGGAACTGAGTCACCAGAAGAACAGAAAGTAGGTGGAGACTTAAACTTAATATTGAAGGATATTGAATTAAGAAATATTGATGAGATGGACATTAAGTTGTAAAGAAAAATACAGAATGTACATATACCCTAACAAATCTCTGTCAGCAGGTCTTTAGCTACACCTGGTATTGAGGGATGCTGGTAAGAAAGACTGTCTTACCTCTCTGTCTCCTCAGAACTGCATTGCCCAGAGCAGGTGCTCTGACATGATCACCTGGGACCACTCCTCTCCTGAACCTTCCTTCTTTCCTTCCTTGGGCATTTTTTTTTCTAGTCTGTGATGGATCTCTGGGTGTAGATACTCAATAAAGTTTTCACCTACGTTAAACCTCATGTGAGCCCCAAGGATGAAGAGTGATACTATATTAACAGACCAATCCTGTCATATTTTTAGCTTCTTTCCCCACAGAGAAAGAAGGATTCGTTCATTAACTCTAGTGTTGTTATGCAGGTACTGACACTTAGATACAGGAAAGATGTCCAATGTACCATCTCACTTCAACTATAAGAACTAACACCCGTAGGGAATATGACTTGCCCAGGCTCATAGAGCAGTTATATGGCAGAGCCAACATTCAGGTAGGTCATTTGCCTTAAGTTCAGCCTAACTAGTCTGCCACAATATTTATCGGCAATTCTAATTAAGGATTATAGTTATGCAGAATGATGATTTCAAGACTTTGTAAGATCTTTCCTCTCCAATAAAGAGTACATTCTGGGCATGATGTCTATTTGTTCAGGAAAGTAGACTAATAAATTTTAGAAAGATTTTCAACAAAAAGCATTCAAGTAATTAAAACTAAATAGATTGTCTAGTTCCCTGGATAATCTAATTTAGGAAAGAATTATAGAGTTCTGACACACTGACTAGACAGCTAATAAATGTTACTGACTGAGGTTGCTCGGATGTCAATGGAATGAAACCTCCAGCAACTGAATATGGATTAGAATAGCAGGTCAGGGATCAAGTGCTAACATATAACTACCTAGCCACTCTCCCCCAAGTAATGAGTAATATTAAACTTATCAGTTATCCTATTTCCTGAGCAGTCTGTTATAGTCTAAAACCTAAGAAATGGCATGTATACACTATTCATGTGTATCCCAAGAAAATCCTGCAGGAGCATGTGGCTCTTTGGCTTGAGTAGCCAGCACTTCTGCTCTGGGCCCATGGTTAGTGGGCTGTGCTCTGCTCCCCCTCAAGTCAGGCTGTTCTGCAAGGGATGAAGGATCTAGAGGCCAGGTGGATGCCTACTTTGCTTCTCAAATTTTACTATGCACTTGAATCACCTTGGTGGGACCAGATGATGATAATGTTGCTGGGCCCAGGCCACACCTTGGGTAGCAAGGTTCTAGACCTCGCTCCAGGTACCAGTGACCCAGAGATTCCCTGTCTAAAGAGCTAGAGCCTGTAGTCAAGACCTGTATGGGTTCTGAGGACTGATTGCTACAGGTGTGCACGTGCATAGAGCTGAAGGGTAGCTAGGAAATAGCTGTGTGTGAGGGATGGGGGATCTGAAAGACAAAACTTGGACCTTTAAGCTGCAGTTCAATACATTGGAGTATAAGGCCCCTCATGGTGCAGGATCGTGATGGCGTGGGAAGGAAAAGGGAACCTCCATTTGTACTCTTGCTTCAAGTTGGGAGTGGACCTACTAGTGGGTATCTCACGAAAGATTTTGTGAAAATTATGTTAATATTATTATTGTTATTGTTGTTATTGCTATTTTGTCCCTAGATCTAAACACAAAATGATTCTAGTTTTTCTTTTTTCTGTCACTATTGCAGTCTGAAAAAAAAATTATTTCTACTTTATTGTGCTCACTAAATACTTGAAGTATCCCAACAAATTTTTAGTACTTGTGTTTATTGTGTTTTTGATAACTTTGAGAATCCTCTATTTTTCTAGCTGGCTACTTAGTACTGGTGCAAAGATATGCCTTATCTTGTGCCTACGGTCTGACAGAAAATGATAGTTTTGTAATATCAATTTTTTGAACAAGAAGAAGCATATCATTTGGCATAATTTAAAGGATTCTGATGTTATCTCTGATGATTTGGTAAAAACAGCCAGTAATTGCCATTCGTTTCATTTGTTGACACATTGTTGACACATCATAATTATCTAAAGTCCATAGTTTATCTTAGTATTCTTTCCATGTTGTACATTTTATGGGTTTGGACTAATGTATGCTGTATCCTTCATCATAATGTTGTACAGAGTATTTTCAGTGTCCTAAAAATTCCCTGGGCTCTGCTTATTCATCCCCACCCCTGCAGCCACCCACCCCTACACCCACTGATTTTTTTATTGTCTTCATAGTTTTGCTTTTTCCAGAATATCATATAATTGGAGTCATACAGTATGTAACCTTTTCAGATTGGCTTCTTTCACTTAGTAATATACATTTAAGTTTCCTCCATGTCTTTTCATGGCTCGATAGCTTATTCCTTTTTAGCACTGGATCATATTCCATTGTCTGGATGTACCACAGTTTGTCCATTCACCTACTGAAGGACATCTTGGTTGCTTTCTAGGTTTTGGCAATTATGAATAAAGCTGCTATAAACATCTGTGTGTAGGTTTTTTGTGGTCATAAACTTTCAGCTTCTTTGGGTAAATACCAAGGAATGCAATTGCTGGATTGTATGCTAAGAGTATGTTTCTTATTTTTTTTAGAGCTTATAGAAAAGCTGACGTGGTAAACAAGAGACAAAGATTCATGGTTAAGACAGTAAATACTGTGTAAAGACAACACATGCAAAACAGTGTTTCAAACAAATCTAGCAACTGAGACCAGGGCTAGTCACTAGAATTCTGAATACCTTTCCTAGCAGCATCTGCTTTTGCCTGTCTCCTTCTCTTCCTTGCTAGCCATTTGCCAAAATATGCAGCCAGCAGCTGACTCCAAAATTGCCAGTTGAGTCAAAGAAGTGCCAGGTATGTAAAACAACTCGACTCACTGAATCTAATTACCTTTACCTCTACCTCTGGTTTTAGTTAACATGGCCCTGAATATGACTTTTAAAACTAGTTTTTGGCAATATTACTTTGCCTAGATTTGGGTTATGCATTTTTTAAGCCTGTGAATTCAGTTCTACTCTTATACACTGTTCTTTTGACAGGAATTATGAATCATGATCAAAACTACAGACAGTAGTCAATTGTTGAGGAGTTGCTACAGCCTTTGGCTGCAGTGTCATGCAAGGCCTGAATTTCCCCAGCACAATATGTATGTAACTAAGGGGCAGCTTATGTTGGCAGCCCAGTCAGACCCTGTGGCAGTGGAAGTAGCACAAGCTGAAGGAAAGAGCACTGGGCGAAGAGTCAGGAGGCTTTGGCTGGAGTTCAGTCAGTCACAAATAACATGGTACATCAAGCATAGCAAGCCAAGCATTGTCTCCATTGATGGAAACAATACTGCCCTCTCTTCTGAGGATTATTATTGAAATGAAATGAGATAATAAGTCAGAGTGCCTTGAAAATGTGATAAATGGTGGCAAATATTAGTACTGTTGCTTTATCTGTTCATTTAGCAGACATGTACATGCCAGGCACACGTTGTCCCCTTAGTACACTAGGACAGCAGTCCCCAACCTTTTTGGCACTGGGGACTGGTGAATCTAATGCCTGGTGAATCTAATGCCTCTGAAGTAGAGCCGAGGCAGTGATGCTAGTGCTGGGAAGCTGCTGCAAATTCAAATGAAGCTTCTCCCCCTCGCCAGCTGCTTACCTCCTGTTGTGTGGCCTGGTTCCAAACAGGCCACAGACCAACTGATACTGGTCAATGGCCTGAGGGTTGGAGACCCCCTGCACTAGGACACACCTACATGATCCATGAGTTGGAACTTGTGGTTCTCAGTGAAGAGATGAAGTGCAGCAAGGTTGAGTCTTATAGCTTCAGCAGCTACAAAATGCTATTAGAGAACAGAAGTGGCCCTGCTAACTCTACCTATGGAAGTTGTTGAATCCATCACAAAGGTAGTGGGTTTTTATCTGGCTCTTGGAAAATGAGTAGTTTGCCAGACTGAAGTGGAATGAAAGGACATTCTATGCAGAAGGACCAGCATGTTCGAAGGCATAGAGGTCGGAGTGTGCATAACATCATTAAAGTTAACCTAGTTGAGTATCTACTCTCCTCTAGGCATCACTAAGTGCTGGAGAAACAATTGTGAATAAAATGGCCTCAGTCCCTACATATTTTTGGATTTATTTCCTGTGACTGCTATAGCAAATTACCACAAACTTGGTGGTTTAAAACAACACAAATGTATTATTTTACAGTTTTGGAGATTGAAAGTCTTAAGATCAAGGTGTCATCTGGGCTGCATCCCTTCTGGAGACTCCAGGGAGGGACCTTACCCTTGCCTTTTCCAGTGTCTGTAGGCTGCCAACATTTCTTGGCTGATGGTGCTTTCTCTACCTTCAAAGCCTGCAGTGCAGCATCTGAAAAACTCTTGCTCTCTCTGACTCTGGCACTCCTGCCTTCTTTTAAGGACCCTTGTGATTACATTGTGTTCACCCTGATAATCGGATAATCTTCCCATCTCAAGACCCTTAATTTAATCACATCTGAAAAATTTCTTTAGTCACATAAGGCAACATAGTCACAGGTTTCAGGGATTAGGCCAGGAACATCTTTTGAGGGGACCTTTATTCAGCCTGCCACATTCATTCAGCAAATAGTTTTCAGTTTCCCCCTATTTGGCACTAGAATAGGGCAAATGAGCTTCTTGCTCTCATGGATTCATGTGAGTATTTTAGATGATGGAGCAATTGTATTTGCTTATGTGCCAAGCACTAAATAGATTTTTTTAAAAGTGTCTCATACCCATATCCTTTCTGCTCTCCTCCCCACATCAGATTTGCTTCATCTCAGTTGACCCTTATAGTTGCTTACACCAATTTTTTAAGTCACGATTGAGTCTTTTTTTTTCTTCTATACACCACATCTAATTGCTTTGTTCTACCTCTTAAATATATTCAGAATCCAACCACTTCTCACCACCACCCCCAGTTCTACCCAGGATCAAACCGCTGTCTGGATAATAGTAAGGGCCTTCTCCTGTTTGTTTCCTTCCTTGCCTGCTATATTTTATTCTCAACATAGCAAATGGATCCTCTTAGAAGTCAGATCATGTCACCTCTAATAGCAACTAATTCCTTTCAGAGTAAAAGCAAAATTCTCCAGGCATTGCTCCTGCTTTAGGCTTTACATTGGCTATATTTTAGGCCTGAAACTTTCTTTTCCTGGGTTTACATGTCCATTCCCTCACCTCTATCATGTCTTTATCCAAATATCCCCTTTTAATGAGGCTAAGCTGGTTTCCCTATTTAAATTGTAGCTCCCTACCTCTTCTTCTGTTTCTGCTATAGTTTTTATTTTTGATGTTACTTACTACCTATAAAATACATAATTTGTTTATTTAATCTATCTCCTACCAAAAGAAATGTAAACTTCATAAGACCAGAGATTTTTACACCCCGAGCCATAGTACACATTAGGTTCCTAGTAAATATTTGTTGAATGAATCAATGAAAAAAACCACTGTGCATGACATTGAGGAACTTAATCTATTGGAGGAAATGTGATAGGCACCTCTGAAACAATTATGCACCATCTTGGATTTTTTACAACTGAAATATTATACCATCTTTCGTTGGGAGAGTCCTAAAATATCTGCAATGAAGGGAAGTCATATAACATAATGTTATTTCACTAGGTCCACTGAGCAAAACTAAACTCGCATAGAGTCGTCAGGTTTCCCCTTCACAGTCGAGGGAACTGGGTCACTTGGTAATTCTTGGAACCTATTTAAAAAAAAAGTCAGGTCAAAATGGAATGTCAGAATTACAATTGTCCTTCTTAATCTTGATCTTGGCTAAAAATTTCTGTAAAATAATAATAAAAAAGGATAGCATGTACTCTGACAGCCTGTCAAGAAATGTTTCTACTCTTCTGCCAGTCAAAAGGAACTGAAAAACAGTTGTAAATGCAGTAAGCTGTCTGGATGAGAAAGAGTATAAAAAATTTCAAAGTCCAAAAGGAAAGGAGCTCTGTACTATTTTAAACATGTGTATTGAAGACTACATAAAATTATTTTCATTGATATCAAGGAAAAATTCTGTAAAAGCTATTTTTTTTAGTGTATTTCAGATTTGCCCACTGAGGGCTGACCCTCATCTGTTGAGCCTGGCATAATGTATAAGGATTCTGCTGCTTGGTTCTGTTATCTTTTCCATTTCTCTTACCCTCTCTCCTCTTCTGTTTTCCTTTTGTCCAAAGATCTCAGCATCTTTTGATTTGCAGTCCCTGTGATTTTGTTAGCAAGAATAAGTGGACTTTTCACAAGTGAAAGGTCACATGTGGAGAACCCTGGTTCTCTACCTCTTAGGGCAGTTAAGTTGGTCCACATACTTTTCCTCTTCATTAGGACATTAAAATGTGTCATGGAGAAAACAAAGATGTCAAAAGTGGAAATATTTATATACTTTTATTATATAATAATCTATACTTTTTATACTTTTTATTATATAAATATTTATATACTTTTAGGCAGAACCGATACAGGCTATTTAATGAATTAATTTTTATAATTCTAGGTATATTAGCCAAAAACATATTTAAAGGCCACTCTTTTTTTCTCAGCTATATATGAAAAAACTGAATAATCGCATGGAGCTATTACTAATGTCAGCAAGATGCCTAAAATGGTTTTAGATTTCTATGAAATCTTAGGATGTTTTCTTTTTGTTTTATCATGTCCTTTCTCTAGTTATAGCCATCCGTCACATAGCCCATTTGTCACTCACGACCCATGACCCCTTTTTATTAGGCATGCTTAAGAATGTCATGGATCTTAATTGTAAAGGAGACATTTCATTTTCCTAATTTGCAGATTGTGAGACCACAGGGGAATCTTAAAATTTGATTGATGATTAATCACTCAAAGAAAATAAGATATGACAGTAAAATAATTAAGAACAATAAATCTAGAGCAAGATCAGATTATGTTTTATAGAGTTTCTTGGGCTTGCCGTTTATTTTTAAAATAGTCATTTTTATTGCCAGCTAATTTCTTTCTGAACAAAGAATTGGTATGCTCTTTGTGTTAGTGGCCATTTCTTGCGTTGAGGAAAGGATTCTAAAATTCTGATTTCTTTTCTGGAAAAAAATATATATATATATATTTCAGAAATAAAGTGGAGTTTAGATATTTCAGTGAGGTGAACATGCTAGTCATAAATGAATTTCTCTTTTTCTTCTAAAGGTAAAATTAATGGTACTTATAATGAGTTATCCTCATAAAAATTTCTCTCCAAATCAGTGAAATTATACTGAAGAACAAAATCAGTCCATTCTTTAAAAAATTTAATTTAGAATTGAAATCTCGAGCCAGATCATAATTGAGTGCAACTAATATTTACTGAATGCCTGTTATGTGCCAGGGGCATTTGTAAAGTAACTTACTTTACAGTTTGCTTTCATATGTCTTCGATCCTCATTGTTTTCCTTTGGTCACATTTGATCTTTATAATAGTCTCAAGCAGTGGGGTAAACAGTATTTATTATTCCAATCTTAACAGATGAGAGAGTAAACTAAAATTGCAAACTTACCACGGCCAGATAGTACCTTGTAAGAGAACAAGCCAGAAAGCCAGTTATTCAGGCTTCCTGTCCTATGTCTTTCCCAGTATTTTTCTGCATTTCTGGCCCCTGGCAATTATCACTGGCCACTCAAGTGAACCATGCCATTAATTCTTAAAGTGTGGTTGCAGGACCAGCACCATCTGCATCACGTGGAGACTTGTTAGGCATGCAAATGCTTGAGCCCTACCCAAGACCTACAGACTCAGACACTCTGTGGGTAGGGCCCAGCTATCTGTGCTAAACAGACTCTCCAGGTGATTCTGATGCACACTCAAGTTTTGAAAACCACTAAGCTAAAGAATACATTTCTTTGTCATTTAAAAACGTGAGTAAGGCAGTTTGATAATGAGTCTGAGTAATAGAGAAACTAATTAGGAACAAATTTGGAAAGACATATGAAATAAACATTGAAAAATAAAACTTTTTTTTTAATGCTTCACTTCTGAGTTATTTTCTTTCATACATATCATATTTTATTACAATCTTACTAATTATCAAGTATAGTGGTTGAGAGCTTAAAGTGATAAGTCTGTTATCTGGAACTGACTTACACAACGGCTTCAGTGCCACTAGATTTTATTTTGGAGCCTCATCAATCAAAATGTTCATGTTTGCATTTCTCAGGTTCCCTTTTAAAGCAACCTCAAAGCATATAGTTATGTTAGAAATTACCTTTTACTTTTATCCTATTATTATCTCATAATTTTCTAATCTTTCTCTTTATATCATTTCTTTTCTGGCTGGTTATTTCCCCCCACTTTTATTAAGAACTCTCTGCTGACGGTCTAGTTTCCTTCAGCTACCATACATTTGATCCCCTTTACCCACTTCAGGCTCCCCAAAACTCCCTATATTTGACCCCTTTACCCTGTTTACCTCTTCCCTCCTGCCTTACCCCCTACCCTCTCGTAACCTCTATTCCATTGTCCATGTCCCTGAGTCTCTGTTTATCCTGTTCATTTGTTGCTTTTAGGTTTATATCACACATATAAGTGATATGTGATTTTCAACTTTTTCTGTCTAGCTTATTTCACTTAGCATGATTATCTCGAGGTCCATCCAGGTTGTCACAAAAGGCGGTATTTCATTTCTTCTTATGACTAATATTCCATTGTATATATGTACCACAGCTTCTTTATCCAATTATCTATCATAGGATACATTGGTTGCTTCCATTTCCTGGACACTGTGAATAACGCTGCTATGAACATCGGTGTGCAAATATCTTTTTGGATATAGGTTTTCAAGTATTTGGGATAAATACCCAGTAAAGAGATTGCTGGATCATATGGTAGATCAATTCTTAGTTTTTTGAGGAATTGCTTTCCATAGTGGTTGTACCAATTTGCAGTCCCAACAGCAGTGTATGAGGGTTTCTTTTTCTCCTTATCCTTGCCAACATTTATTATTAATTGTTCTGTTCTATTCTAACAGGTGTGAGATGGTATCTCATTGTCATTTTGATTCGCATTTCCCTAATAGCTAGCTATGTTGAACATCTTTTCAAATATTCATTGGCCATTTGTATGTCCTCTAGGATGAAGTGTCTGTTCAAGTTTTCTGCTAATTTTTTGATTGGATTGTTTGTTTTTTTGTTGTGAATGAGTCATATGAGTTCTTTGTATATTTTGGATATTAGGCCCTTATCAGAGGAATTGCTTGCAAATATATTTTCCCATTATGATGGTTGTCTCTTTCCCTTGTTGACGATTACTTTTGCTGAGCAGAAGCTTTTTAGTTTGATGTAGTCCCATTCATTTATTTTTACTTCCCTTGCCTTTGAGGTCAAATTTATAAAATCTTTAAGTCTAAGGTCCATGAGTTTAATTCCTATGTTTTCTTCTATGCATTTTATTGTTTCAGGTTTTATATTTAGGTCTTTAATCCATTTTTAATTAATTTTGATGTGTGGTGATAAACAACAGTCTAGTTTTATTCTTTTGCCGGTGGCCTTCCAATTTTCCCAGAATCATTTATTGAAGAGGCTTTCCTTTCGCCACTGTATGTTTTTGACTTTTTTGTCGAAAATTATTTGCTCAGATAAATATGGGTTTACTTCTGGACTCTAGAGTCTGTTCCACTGTTCTGTGTGTCTGTTTTGTTGCCAAAATCATGCCATTTTGATTACTGTTGCTTTGTAATATAATTTGAAGTCAGGCAGAGTGATGCCTCCAGCCTTGTTCTTTTTTCTCAAAAGAACAAGGCTTTGGCAATTCAGGGTCTTTTCTGTTTCCATACAAATTTGATGGTTTTTTGTTCTATTTCTTTAAAAAAAGCCAATGGGATTTTGATGAGGATCACTTTAGTCTGTATAATGCCTTAAATAATAAGGTCATTTGAACTATGTTGATTCTTTCAATCCAAGAACACGGAATACCTTTCTATTTCTTTGTCCTCTTCAATTTCTTTTAATAGGGTCTTATAATTTTCATTACATGGGTCCTTCACATGTTTTATTAGATTTATTCCTAGGTATTTTATTCTTTTTGTTGCGATTGCAAAAGGGATTTTGTTTTTGTTTCCACTTCTTTTTCAGGCACATCATTATTAGATTATAGAAACGCTATGGATTTTTGAACATTGATTTTGTATCCAGAAACTTAACTGTATTTGCTTATTTCTAGTGGTGTTCTTGTGTACTCTTTAGGGTTTTCTTTATAATCATGTCATCCGCAAATAATGACAGTTTGACTTCTTCGTTTTCTATTTTATGCCTTTTATATCTTTCTCTTGCCTGATTGTTAAATCACACTTACTGTTCTCAGTCTCAGTCCCTGTCAGTGTTAGCAACAGTTTCTGTAGCATTTGTTCAGATACCCAAAATAGGGGGAGGGGCCCTCTTTTGGGGTTGGAGGCTGCAGCTCAGCCTTAGTTTTGCAACCAGGATCGGTAAAAATCAGTAGTTGTTTCTCTGTGGTCCCATCCCACTTCTCTGCTTTCTGCCCTGATGACTGGGCCCTGATGCTGGTTGCTAGAAGTTTCATCACTTCCAGGCAGGCTGATCATGGAAGTCGCTGCACCTTCACTCCTCCCCCTGCTCCTGAAAGGATCTCCAGTGGCTACAAGAGGCAGCTTCTTTATTTCTCCAAGACCACCTTCTGACACCCAGGATTCTGACCTGTGGTAGCTTTTATGCACAGTTCCCGCACTCAGATGCTCTGGTATGCAGTTTGGGTGTTTTATTGTTGAGTTTTAGATGTTCAGCTTATTGTTTTCTCAAGGGGAGAGATCTGAGGACGTCTCTCACTCCACCATGCTTTCCCACCTCCTCCATTATACTTTTCAATGTATTTTTATGTCAAGGATTATCTGTATCTTTCCATTTTACTTGTTAAAGCTGGATAACATGTTATTATATGTTCTGCTTTTCAGTATGTTTGGAATATTTCACATACACTAAAGAGTTTGGGCCAAAGGCATACAGACCTGGGCTAGACCCCAGCTCAGTCACTTACTGTTAGGATACCCTTAAGCAAATTACTTAGATTCCCTCAGCCTTGTTTTTTTAACATGTAAAAATGAGGACAATGATAGTACTACCTCTCATTATAAAATGAGGTAATGCATATAAAGTGTTTGTTGCAGGATCTGACATATAGCACTAAGTAATTTAGTTATAGAAATATAATTCTGAGCTTAGGATGGAACATAGGGTTCAAAGGCTGTATGGTTGGTATTACAGTTCAGGAAAGAGAGTCATAGGAGAAGGGAGAAACATTCCCTTAACCTAAGGCATAGAAAAACATTCTTCTGACCTAAGAACTTGTAAAGTGGTCCCTGGAAGAGGTATTATCTGTGAAATATCAAGTTGCTGCATAGGAGGTTGGAACCCCATATCCCATAGGCTTGTCCTTACTGCTGGTCCACTCTGTAATGCATATCATAAACATACCTAGGACCTTCTGTGGAGGAGCTGCCGCCATGCTATCTGTCAAAATTCTTTTCTTCTTGTTAGACAGAATGTGGTTAAATATGTCATTAATCTGCACAGGGCAGGTCAGAAGGCTCTGTAAACTCTTAAGATTCTAACAACAGCTGAAAGCATGGACTTCTCAAAGTAAGCTGTGCAGATTGAACCGAAAGCAACAGACTTGAAGAGCAAAAAGATTTATTCTGTCAGTGGTTACTACATCATTGGTTTTCCCTGAGTTGTGGGGGGACCAGTTTCAGTTCCCCGCCTGAAATACAGGAGAAACAATACCTAATTCTTTTTTTAAAAAAAGAGGAAAACAAACAGAATTGAGGCCATATTATATAGTAATTCTGTGTTCTGTTTTTTTCTTCAAGTTATTTTACAACTAAAATGACAATAATGATGATTCTAACACCTACTTCATGATAAGGATTTTCCATGTACAAAATTCACATTATTTCTCAGTTCACATTATTTCTCAGTTCATCCTTAGAGAACTTGATGTTTATAAGTTTTAATTATGTTTCTGATTACAAGAGACTTATTTTTTTAAATAAGTTTCACATATGTGTTTTTTCATACTGTACTAGTTATGCAGAAATTGTTATTTACATATTTTCTTGCTTCTCAGGGCTGTTACAGTGATGGACATATTCTCACTGGAAAATACTGACATGTTTTGTTGTTGATTGATAAATACTAGCTCACAATTTTAGAAAGTCTATCACAAACTTTAATAATATTTATTCAAACATTTTTAAAATTAATATTTGTGTATTATAAATGAAATTGCAATGGTCTATATTATAGAATACTTACAAATAATTTGAATATATGATTCTGAAAACTCATAAACACTGACAAATGACATACGAAATTTTTGTAGGTAATTCCTTAGTATGACACATCAAAGATGAGTTTTTGTAAAAAAAAAAAAAAAAAAAAAAACACCAGCATGATAATATCTAGCTCACACTAATTTCTTTTATGATGTTTCAACTCAGTCTAACACAAGATTATGATTCTTTTATGTTGCTTAATACACACACACATCTTGTTTTCTCAGCACCTACCACAATGTTGAACTCATATCAATTGTGTAATGATTCTTTCTTAACTGTGTAGGGTTGCTTGTCTGGATGTGCTATTTTAGGGTGTGTGTGGAGAATAGAGTTAGGTCTCTGCTTTCAAACACTTGTAGTTTTCATTAACCGTTAGTTAACAGGCACTTTTCTTTTACCAACATGATGTTACTATATAAAGTAGTTATTTACCATGAACAGTTTCTTCCATTTTTTTTCCCAACACATTTCACTATCCCTCTCTTCTTCTTTCCCCTCCCCCCAATTCTGAAAGTTGCTTCCTTAGAGAGCTCTGAGATAGTGTCATGTTAGAAAGAATATAAGACTGGGGTAGGGGAGAATTTAGGTAATCTGAGTATTTATAGGCTTTGTACTCTGGGCTGTGGAATATTCAATGAGATCAAAGAAAGAGACCAATGATATTGGGGAGAGGAACTGTGGAAATCTTATAAAGTCAAGTTACACTATAAATTCATGCAGAATAAGAGTAGAATGAGTAATCAGGTGGTAGGTTCTGTTGGAGGTGGGAAATGTTTTGTGAATTGGGGAAATGGTCTCATTTCTTTCTAGATAGCTGAAAAACGCCTCCTGTAATATAAGACCCCAGGATTCCTTTAAAATACATGGCCACAAGAAAGGTAGGTAAGAATTTATTTATATACTTATATACTTTAAAAATCAGCAGTTCAAGGAGGAGCTGGTGAACTTTGGTGGCATCGGTGGTAGCGGGACGGGGAGAAGTGACAGTGGGAGGGGAAAAGTAAAAAAGAAAAATCAGTAATTCATATATTGCTAAGAACTTTGGATTCGTTCAAATCACACAGATTGTTTCTTGTTTTAGAAAAGTATTGCTTACTATTTGGAAATAGTGATCTTCTCAGAAGTAGAAATGCATATAGGATGTTACCAGTCATCAAGTGTCTGCAAAGATTTATTTTGTGTGTAGAAAACAGAATCTCTGCACTGATATCTATGAACTAGGTATTTTTGATGATTAATGGTTGATGTAAACATTGACTAAGGCCAAAGAAAGATAAGATCTGTTATTTTCCCCCAGATTCCTCAATTTTGTTCAAATGTTATAAAAGAGCAGTCCCCAGCCTTTTTATTACCAGGGGCTCGCCCTCTTATGAGAATCTAATGCCTGGTGATCTGAGATGGAACTGAGGCAGTGACACTAGCACTGGGGAGTGGCTGCAGATACAGATAAAGCTTCTCTCACTTGCCTGCTGCTCACCTCTTACTATGCGGCCTGGTTCTAACAGGCCATGGACAGGTACCTGTCTGAGGCCCAGGGTTTGGGGACCTCTGTTATAAAAGTATATACCTCTTGTAGATGCAAGTGCCTGTAAATTAAATACACACAGACACACATGAAATTAAAGCACTGCATAAATACTTAAATATCAGATTTCCTGACTTGTTACTGAATAACTGAAGATGGTTTCTGTTGTACATAAAAATGGAAAATGAAGTGAAGTTCATTTACTGGCCCCAGCTTCCCCCACTTTTCAGTTTTTTCTCTTCTGTCGTGCTACTGGAAGGACATAATACCCACTGAACACTCCCACCCCAATACTATATAACCCATTCTCAAGAACGTTTCCAACTTTAATTCATTAGCACAAAGTCAAATCATTTTTTCCTGACCTGTTTTAAGCTATATCTCTAATTTTGGCATTAAAAGTTTTTGTCTTCCAGAAGAATTTTTGGTGTTGACATGGGAGTGGGGACATGTGACTTTTTTCAGGAGAAAAGATGTGTCTTTGAAATGAGAGCAACTAGGTGAGCTCTCACTTCTCTATGTCTTAGGCATGTCTTATTTATCAGGATCATATTTAATATATATACCTCAGAAATATCTTTTTCATAAAAAGATAGGTTTAATATTGTGTGAGCTTAGATGGGAAGAACAAAATTTAATAGACATGCATTTTGTTTTTTTTTTAATTTGGATTTCGAACATTAAAATTTCTTGCAAGTAGGTGAATGAGCAAATAGTGAGGTGGAATTATAAACAATGTAAATTACATATCTTTCTTGAAATATGTTAAGAGGAGGAGAAATATGTGAAGTGAAGGAAGATGTACAGGAGAAAATTGTGAATGCGAGCTGGGCAGGATTATGAAGAGAAGCAGTTAATTGTAGATTATCTGAAAATAAAATGTCTGCAGTACTCCCTGGGGAAATTACCAGATGAGAAACATATTATGAATATATGGTGACTAATGTTATCTCTTAAGAACAGTTATGGGAATGATGGCAGTTCTTTGACTTGAAAAAAATGAATGAATCTGAGAAGGATAAAAAAATCCATATGATAAGCAATAACCAAGGTAGACACACTGAAACTTTTTTGGTGAAGCCTATTAAGCATACATACAGCCTCTTAGTATCAAAAGAACTGGGAGATTTTTTTAGAGATTATGGGAAGAGAATAATTACTGCCAAAAAACTCTCAGTAATTTTTAAAATTCAGAGCAAAATTTTAAAGATGATTTTTTCCCACTAAGTTATTTGGAAAGTATTTGTGTTATAGTCAAAAGCCACTATACTGATGGTCAAATAAATTTTCTTTATAATTAAAAAATTTTTCAAATACAGTTCATATATAATATGTTAGTTTCAAGTATATAACATAATGATTAGACATTTATATACCTTACAAAATGATCACTCTGATAAATCTAGTACCCATCTGACACCATACATAGTTATTATAATACTATTGATATTCCCTTCACTGTACTTTATATCCCATGACTATGTTTATAACTGCCAGTTTGTGCTTCTTAATCCTTTCACCTTTTTCACCCATCTCCCCACAAATAAAATTTCATACTGGAAAATAAGCTAGAAAAAAAACCTACATGATTATATGAAATGTTAAAATTATATTAAATGTTTTGAATAATCAAATTAAGTATTGTCCTTGATCATAATGTGAAAATGAGGATGGTGATGTACTTTTTAAGGGCTTGGGTCTTTAATGTTTACACAAGGGTAAATGTATATATCAGATAAGTACTACATAAATACTTTCCCTTTCAGCCAGTGTGGTCAGGCCAATGCAGCTCTCATGGCTCAGTCCGTGGTGCTGACCACTTAAGATGAAGTGTCACCACTTGTCCTAAATATTACCATACTCTTCAGTAAACTTTTGTTCTACACTCACATCAGCCATTCATGTCCCCAGAGAAGCTCATCTTTCATGTATTCTGTGAAGGGCTTGTCTTTCTTCTGAAGGTATGCTGTGGTAGTGTGTGCTTCATAGAAGCACAGAAATCTTTTGTTTGGAGAGAAGATCTCTAGTTCAGAAATATAAGTCAGCAAGTCCTCTTGCACTGGCCTAGAACTATGGGAAAGACCAAAGAAGTACAGATCTGTGGTATCACAGCTCTTGAGGAATGGGTGACTGCCTTTCCCATTCACTTGGAGGTTGACTTTCCTTCTGTGTGTCAAAGGTGTATGGATGTGGTTTCCACAGGGCCATGCTTTTATTTCTCTGCTGAAATCTGTGTGGAGCCCATTGGCCAGTGTTAGTGACAGCAGCTTTCAGAGCAAAAAGGCTGTGGTTGCAGTTTGGTGTGAGACATTGAGAATTGCTACCCAATTTGTGTACACATTGTTGGAAAGTCACTTTGGCACAAGGGCTGACATAATATCAGAAAGATGAGTAACAAGTGGCTGTCAGCTAATAGTATTTAACCAGATACACACAGAAGTGTCACCTCTGCAAATTGTAAAAGAAAAAAAAAGAAAGAAAAAGAAAAGTCACTTGTCTGGTATCCAGAGATTTTGGGGTTGAGGTCTGATGTTTGAGCAAAAAGAAAAAAAAATTTTGTAGGTTATTGTGACATGAACTAGGAATCCTCTCTGGAGGACGTGTGTTTGTTATATTGTCAGTTAATTAAGCAAAGAAGTTAACAGCATGCAGATGAAATGGGAGGGGACTGTCATAAAAAGCAAACTCTTTTTTAAATTAATTAATTGACTTTCATTAAAATTATTGGGGTGACATTGGTTAATAAAATCAAATAAGTTTCAAGTGTACAATAGCATAGAGGGATGGGCTCATGAGAACTGCTGGTCCTGTTCTGTCATGAAATAGTAATTCTTTTGGGGTGCAGAAGACAAATGAAATGTTTCTGAAATGTTTATGGTATCTCTCAGAGTAAAAAGAAACTCCATGGCAGAAATATAGCCAAAGAAGGCCACTGTAAAAAGCACTCGAGGGTAAGAAGAATCACATAAGAGAAATTGCATGGAAGCCACAGAGCCCTCTCATGCCCTTTTTAGGGGCAGAAATTATTTCCTATTTTCTAACCTCTGTACAGTTTATCCCTTTATTATGTTCATTCTAGTTTTCCTGGAAGAGGCTGTAAAGGAGTTTTGAGTTGTCTTTTGAAGGCTGTAATGGTAAGGATTTATAAAAAGGACGGAGTTGTCTGCAGAGGTCTCTTGAAATCTTAAACTCTGAGCAAAATGCCAAGTTTGGGGGTAGATTTCAGACATCTGCTACTATTGTTTAGCTTCATTATTTTTAAAAATAATAACACTATAGAAAATAACCTATTATACTTTGGCTTATATTCCAAACTTTGGCAAAACTCAAAGGTGTTTCTTACCTTTAAGATTGGAAAAATTAGTTACTGGTATCTAGTATTGCCAAAGAGATAGAGAAACGGTTTTCTACATTCTTATAGTGTGTAAATATTCACAGCCTTTTTAGAGGTCCTTTTGATATATTTTTTTTAATCAAAATCTGAAATACAAAAAAAATGTTGACCCAGAAATTTCTTTTGTTTTGTAATTTATATACATATATGTTTATAAGATTATCCATTGCAGTTTTGTTTCTAATAGTGAAAATGGGTTCAAATGAAAGATCTATCAACAGTGGAATTAATAAGACACTAAACACTTCATGTAGTTTCTGATGAGAAATGTAGATCCATGGGTACTGGACACATTGTTACCTTGAAAATGCAAGTTATAAAAGAGCATGTTAAGTATCAGTCCAGTGATATAAGAAACAGCAAAGGGCAAAACTAAAAAAAAAAAAAAAATCTAAGGATTGAGACATGAAGCAACTTTCTCTTTTTATTGTTTGCTTCTGTGTGTATTCCCTTGCTTAAATTTCAGTGAAAAAACTCTCCAAGGTAGCATATTTTAAATAAGAACCAAGTTCATCTCCTAGAAAGGGTCAGAGGAAATTTTCATGTCAATGCTTAAGAATAAAAAAGGAAAAAAAGAGGGAAAATAATTGGGAAGAAGGCATAGGTAGTTCTGTACCAATGACATTTCACAGAACATTTAGAATTAGGAATTCTTTTTATAAATTTTAGAAAAACAAATATCAAGTAATTTAAAAAAGGTCTTTTGTAGGCTGAAGTAATAGAAAGTTGGGGAAGTAGCAAAAATTAGAATATAATAATTCAGTTCACTATGGGAAGGAAAAAATTTTAATAGACTAATACTGAAAACAAAATTTTTATGTTATTGTGCAAATTGCCAAGTTTTATGTGGACAATATGAAAGATTTTATACAGACTGTTTTGTTCTAAGGATGGAATTGCAAATGAGTTATTTTTTTTTCTAATTCTAACTAAATATTGACCCTAGATAGAACTAATATATGAGAAAAAAATCAGTTGCAAAGATTTTAGGACCCCTTTCTCCACTGTTCCTGATAGGAGCTCACACATGCAGCCAGCCCTTCCACACTTGCTGTGACAGGGGACTCACCCTGCTATGAGGTGACCTGTTCTTTCCCTGGATAGCTCTGCTTGTGACAAAGTTCTTAGTACTCTAATGAAGTAAAATCTGCTGCAGGGGAAGTTTTGCTTCTAAGGCACATTGGAATGAGCTTTAAAAATTGATGAAGGCCGGGTCCCCACCTTATACCAATTACATCGCTTGGAGTGGGACCCAAGCATCAGCATGTTTCCTCAGGTGCCCCAAGGAGCCTCATGTGCAGAGGGGATTGCCAACTACTATATTCCTGGATACCCATGACATTTGTAAAGAGCACTCGCATGTTTCACCTTCATCTCTTCAAGAAAATTATCCACCAGTCTTCACGTGAAATGGTTTGTAATGTTTTAAAGGTCTGCATGAAGAATATAAATTTATACTAAAATTACTGCAACAGAACTTTTCTTCTATAAGAAATTTAGTGAAATACAGTTGTAAAGACAAGAATCCGATTGCAAGGAAACAGACCAAAATTTAATTACGGGCTATTTAGGATATATACATAGGCGCGCGCGCGCGCGCGCGCGTGTGTGTGTGTGTGTGTGTGTGTGTGTGTGTGTGTGTGTGTGTGTGTGTGATATAATTATATTTATCTGTAATGAAGTTTGTTAACTTGAAAATTCAAGATCTACTCAGTTGCAGCAGCTGGACTAAAATGCAGGAATATGAATTTGGGAGTTTCCTGAGTCACATACCCCTCTGTTCCTGTGCTGAGCAGATTCTTCTGAGTCTGCCTGTTTTTTAATGTCTCAGCATTCTGTTTTTTGTAATGATTTAAAAACCAACCCAGTGCAGTAGCAGAAATAAGCCAAAGTGGGACATACGCCTGGCTTGAGTTAGTGAGAAATGAAATAACAGCTTTGTAAAAAGAAAGATATAGTAGGAAAAATATATTTATTTTTGGTTTGAGTTTAGTAGTAAGAACTAGAAATTATGATAGGGATAGTTTTAGAATCTCGGTATCCTCTCAAAATCTATGCATGTTATTTTATTTAGCAAATTAAGGTAAACATAGCCTTATAGTCACGGTTTCTATGGGGCATGAGGATTGTTTTTGCCTGGGGAAATTTTGGTAGAGAATTTCTCACCACTGAAATGAGCGTCCATCACAGGTCTCTTATAAGGTGATGTTCAAACAGCTAAAACAATGCATGTATGAGGAGAGTGGCTAAGTCACTGTGCCCACCCCAACCAAAAAACTGGGTTCCTGGGCCCCAGGCATGATCCCTGGAGATGGGGGTGACCTGAGAGATGGCATCAGAAGTGAAAATGGAACTGAAGAGTGATCCAGGCATGGATCTAAAGAGACTCAGAAAAGAAACCAACTGTGGGTGTCAGACAGATGAGAAAATTTGGGGTGGAAGTGTCAAGAGGAGCCATAGATTTTAGTATGAGGATCACAGGCTGTAGTAGGAGGGAGCTGTGAAAGGCATTGAACTGCTTATTGAGAGTAAGTTGCAAATCATTCTTACTTTTTTTCTCTCCTATAAGGGATATAAAATATTTTATCCATGTCTATTGAGGAAGAAACAAGCTCAATATCCCTTCATTTTAGCTGAAGTGGTGATGGTGATCAGAAGTCTGGAAATCATACTTTTTCCCGGTTTACATTTTTCTTAGTACTCTGCATACATGGACCTTAACCTTCTTATTGAATTCCTGCTTGGTGTTCATTCATTCATTCTGACTCAAAGGCTCCTGTTCTGTGGAGGCAGTCTGCTGCTCCTCATCCACCTTTTTTATCTGATCAGGTGTTTCGCATCTTGCCTCATCACAAGCAGCTCTCTAGACATATCACACCTCTTGTTTCCTACCCAGAGTGCTTCACTTATCTGTCATTTCATTTTGTGGTACCCTATGGAGGAGGCTGGAGGTGACAAGGAACTGAGAAGGGCCATGCCTGTGACAGTAACAGTTCTGTTCCCGCCACCACACACAGTCATCCCAGTTAACTTAAGCAGACCATTTCTTTCTGAATGAGGAGGGTCGTTTCCATTTCTTTTCTTCTAATCCCATTCAGAGAGTGCTCAGTCTTGGTGAGTAATGGAACGCTATGCTCCACGGCCCACTTCCAGCTGGGTACAGTTCCAAACTGCGCTCAAAGCCAACACTAATTATGTTCAAAGTTTCTTATTAACAACAGAGTAAAGAAATATGGAAGCAAATATTGGATATTAATTTTCTCTAATAAGGGGGCTTGGCTATTTTAATATGGTTGTAAAGCTGTCTTAGTGTTTGTAGCTGGAGCACTGGCATAGTGCCTCAGATGTCAGGAGGGGAGGATGGTGCTCTCTGGCAAGATGCTTCCAATTTTCTGGGACAACTTTTCCCATATTCTTGCAAAAAAGCCTGTGCCCAGCTCATTGGCCTGTCAAATAGAGCAAAACCAACCAGGTTTGAACCACTGTCATAGAGAATCTGTGATTGCTTTGTGAGGACATTTCTACATTTTCTGTGTTTAGTTTTTCCTAGATAAATCAATGTTTAAACTAGTTTAAGAATTAATGTAGTTTAATTCCACTGAAAAGAATGTTATGCTCTTAAAAAGTAGTATTTCCACACATAAACATGATCTATGATCTGCCTAGAATGGTACCTGATACATAATAGGCTCTTTAAAGTTTGATTAATGGATTATTACAAATTATTAAAGCAGGACTAAATTTCTTCTTTGGGTAGCACTTTTTAAAATAACAGAGCTGTTTGTACTTCAAAATGATAAAATCACATATTTAAAAATATTCTCTTATCAATTTCATATTATATCAATTTATCAATTAATTTAAATTTAGAAAATTATATTAAAAAGTCAAAAAATGAAATAGCATTAATGGCCAATATTAAGAAACTGTTCAAATATGATTTTATAATATGGTAAAATATTACACAGACACTAAAACTGATTTTGTAAAATTTTACTAACTTAGGGAAATGTTAATTTTATATTGTTAAGTGAGAACAACAGGTTACTACATTAATACACACTATGACACAAGTTCTTTGAAAAATGTGTATTCAGACACACATACACATTTGCAAGACATGCACCGAAATACTGACAATTTTTATTTCTGGTGATAGAAGAAAACATTTGCTTTTCATTTTTTCTTTTCATTTTTCTATGCTTTTTATATTTTGAAAAATGAAAACACTTTTTATCAGGAAAAAATAAACATTATTAAAAATCAGCTGTAAAAGTTCTCTAAAATAAAAAATAAAACCCTTTAAAACAATTCAATCAAAATGAGGAATGAAAATAAAATTCATTATCATTTTAGCTTCAAACTAGTGTGTGTTACCCAGTAGGCACTCACTAAATGTTTTTTTGAGTGATTAAATAAATGACTGGAGCTAAGCAAAATAAACAAACTCCTGCTCAAATTGGAACTAGTTCAGTTGCTTTTCAGAGTCACCAAAGCAATTCTGTTTTGTTTATTCTATTAAACTCAAGTTCAGGGTTGCAAGGCATTTGCATTAACTGTTGAAGTGTGTTGACATTTCATTTCATTTTGACTTACTCCACCTGTTTTTTTTGTAAGCAGACTGAGCACTATGCAAATAAGCAGCTTTCTACATATGGGCTGTTGCATTAGTTCTTGAAAACTAATTTCAGAAGTGCTCCCATCTGAAGAGTGTTCTGTCCAACATGGAAGAAGACATGGAATGAGTCCACATACCTCTTGTGTTGGGATAGTTAAAGTGGCTAAAGTACAATAGGAGCTCCCTGTGCCTAGCCCTCTGCACTGGGCCATGGCTCTGTCCACTACTTTTGCCACTTGGCAGCGTCATTCTCTCTCTGCCTCTCCTTATTGCATCTGTTGTCCCAGCCTTCAAATGCACTCAGATCTCTGTTTTCTCATCTCTGCTGCTCCTTGGAGTTACCATTCTATTTCTCCCCTTTCTTTCCCTGCCAACATCTCAAACTGCCTGATTCCAGCCAGAGCACTTTCTCCCTCTTATGTATCCCCATGCACTTCATGGACACTTCACAGTTTCTGTGTCAGTCTACGGGAGGCCAAGCATATTCCTGCCTTTGATGCATTTCTCTTTCTACCTCAGAATTCTTAGGAACACAGCAGGCCCTGTGGGACTGATTTCTGGGGCTTTAGAGTCTCTCTCTGTTCAGTAACATGCAGAGGTTTGTAGAGGCTCCTGGCTTTTCTCGTGGAACATATTTCCACTAAGTACTCTTTTTTTTTTCTTTTTACATATACCTCACATCTAAAGTTAACTGCATTTCCAACATTAACTAAAGTTTTATCTCTCATCTAGTGGCTTACCCTCCTCACAAAGTCTGAATTCGTTTGCTTATTTAATAACTTCAGCAGAACTATAAGAGGCATACCATAGCACAGAGTCAGACAGACTAGGCTTAAATCTCATCTCTGACTTTGGGATGCGTTACTGAACTTCTCTGTGCCTCAATGTGCTCGGTGGAACATTGTTATAATAATGGCCACTTTAAGGAATTATTGTAGGATAGATAGTTTTGTCTGGGAAGCGCTTAGCCCTGCATCTAGATCATGAAAGTTACTCACTGAGTGCTGAAGCATTTGCTTTCTTACTGGCTCCCTCTTTTCATACCTGAAAACAATTTCAGAATAAAGAAGTTGCACTGAGGCACAAGTGCCTAGCAGCCAGCAAATTAGTGTGATTCAAGCTGGTATCCCAGCAAACAGTCATATCATACTCCATGAGCCGCTCAGACAGTCACTGTAAAATCACCAACCACAAATAGAAGGCCATGCATTCCAAGGGTCTCCTCTCTCTGCTTTGTTCAACCAGTGTGATCTGTCCAAATAATTAGAAGTTACAGAAAACATACATAGCAAGTATTAAAGCAGCAAGTGCTGGAAGCACTCAGTGCTTTTAAGTTAGACAGCCATAGTCATCTATGCAGAGGGAAAGTGAAAGCATCACATTTCCTTCTTTTCTCAGATTTGCCATCTTTTTCTCATCCCTGGTGCCAGTGTCTTCTCACAGGATTTATAAGAGAAGAAAAGTCTCTCTGTTCTGAAAATGGTAGAAAACGTTCCAAAACTTTCTTAGCGTACTTCCTAGCAACAGATCCAGTGACTTCCTCCACGTTTCTTCTGAATGGTACTGCTCTCAGGGTGTTTATCACTTTTTGCCACGTGCTAGGCATACAACTTTATGAGGACCAAATATATGCCAGCCAGTTATAAAACTGTATACATACATACATAGTCATTTATCTGCATAAACAATGAATGCACCTCGGGGTTGGTGGAAGTAAGGTAGACTAAGAATCACAAAGCTTACCTCTAGGGTCTTGGCCTTGCCACTTACTAGCTGTGACAAATCATTGAGAAGTTACCTACTCTCACTGAAACTTTATTTTTGTCTGGAAAATGTCAAGAAAATACTTATTTTTCAGTATTAAGTGAGATAACTTCTGTGAAAAATAAACCACAAAATGCCGTTCAACACAAAATGGTAGTATGTCTCATCTCTGACTATTAGCTGCCAAATCTCAGTCATCTTTGTGTTTCTTGTGGCCCTCAGGATAGTACCTTGCACCTCGTGGATCTAAACAGTAATTATTGACTGAATGGTTTAATAATTCAACACAGCTGAGAAAAAAGCAGCAAGCCAAATAGGCCTCTGCATGGGCAGCAGAGATGGCGTGAAATCTACACATACAGTCACGTGTCTTCTTTATAGACTGGCCTATGAGGGCTTGCCTCTGAAGCTTTCCAGTCTGCTTCACACAAATCAGCCCTAGAAGAATCAGAAGTATTTAATTAGAAGCAGTGAGAATGAGTTTAGTTGCTCCAGGCAGACACACTGACCACCATAAGAAATTGGAGTTTGATAGCCTGACAATAATGATAGAAACAGAAAAACGAAGAAAAGCAGACATGAGAATTTAAAAAGCCCTTTAGTGTGGGGCTTTTTACTATAAGAAGAGATACCATGAGGCTTACTGAAAACTAAATTAGACAAAGCATTTGAGATCTCCGGAGAATGATTTCACTTTGGCAGAAGTATACCAGATGACCAAAAATGACAGATTCTGCTAATTTCCATGATTGCCTCAGGGAAGGATGAAGCTGCCTTGGCTCTGTTTTTGCAATATGTTTCTCAAACATAACTTCGTGGTCTGCTGCACAAGTAATTGCTTTCACTACAAAGTTCATGTTGCCAAGTATCTCTACTATAGCCCAATTTTCTCTAATGATGCTGGAACCTAATTCTTCTGAGTTTCGCAAGCTCTACCAAGTAAATATTAAAACCTTTATCCAGGAAATGAATTGCTTGGTTGTATCAGTTTATGTAGCTATTTATATTTTCAGGATGATTTGCAATCAATTTGGAGAATTGGTAATTAGTAATTTTAAGTAATGACTTTGACACTAAATAAATTCATTTTTATTTATTAACTATCTGTTATTTTCACTATTTTTTATAGTACTGTTTGTTCTCTGAGATAGTGTCTAATTCAATGTTTTTATCATAGTATGTACATCATTGTAGATGGCACGCTTATCTAATTTGTAGATAACATGAAGATGAAAGGCATAATATTTGTTGTTATGCCTTTTGGAAGGGCAGAATTGAGAAGCCAAAAGTTTTGAGCAGGTTAGAATAATGAACCTCATTCTAGAAAGATAAAATATTAATGGGGTGAAAATAAAGCCTTCACTAAGTTCTAACAAAAATACCTATGAAAAGATAAGGGAGATATTGTCAAGCTGATATTCAGCTATAAGCAACATTTGGGCCTATAGAGAACAGAGATTCACTCAGAGCACCCTAAGGAAGAAAGAATTACCACACAGCATCTCTGTCTGGGTCTCTGGAAAGTGGGATGTTATCAGGGTTATCAGAAAATTATTGCTGGAAGTTATAAGGCGACTTCAGGGACAGACTCCTCTCCCTTGTGATCTCTCTTCTGGCCTTTCTGCTTACTTCTGCTGTTCAGCATGTTCTCCTGTGACTCTTGATGTCCATTCCAAATCCCAGAGAGGGCCTGTTTAATTGAATTGTCTGATTATCTTCTCTTTTCTAGGCAGAGATCTTTACACAAAGTTACCTCATGAGTCGTTGTCCAGACTCTGTGGGACGCCCTTGAGTCAGTGCTCACCCTAGTCCTATCAGAGGCTGCCTCTGCTGAAATAGCAGTTTGGCTCTACTTTTCAGAACAGTGGGCTGTGGTTGAGGAAGTTCACACTAGAATATGAATCTGTATGTCTCTAAGGGCCAGAATTGGGACCGAGAAAGAGTCAACTCCATACAGAGTTCTCTAAAAATGTAATAGGACATAGGCAGAAAGATTGTTTAATATGATGACCTTACAGGCCTATTTCAATTGCCAAAACTATGTTTTTTTAATCACTCTTTTATTTCTTCCCAGGAGAGTCTAATGAAAACCATCTTTTCACATTATTATTAAAATGAGCCATGAGGATAATTCTGCCACAGCATAAGTAGGACATGCCTAAGGTGTCAGAAACAGTAATGCTTATGCATTAACCTCCTAAATAAAATATATTTCATATGTGGAATATTTGTAAATTAACTTTTATTGTCAATAATGATGCTTCAAAGAAAGGAAATGATTTATAGAATGTAAATGTAATAGAGCAGCAAACTTCAGCAAGGATGCTTCTCTAAGCTTGGAGATGATTGGAGATGAATCTAAGAATATTTGGTAAATTTTTTCCAAATGAATCATAAATGATGTTTCAGATATTTCAGTTAGGCTTTTAAACTCATATATCATAATGGACTCAGTCATTTAGGGCAGATTTCAGTGATGACTCTTCAGATAGTGGCCTGAGCTGATGTCTCCAAAATAGTGTAATTAAATCTCAGCGTTCAACTCTACTAGTTTGGTAGTGTGTATGTGGTGAAGGGAAAATTAAAATCATTCAATAAAATGTCAGTCCTCTCCCAAACAACATAAATTAGTTTTCTAATCTGAGAAAATATGAAAGCACTGAGAAGACTTCAGGATACTTCCTTTCTACTTTCCACTGTGAGGATGCATTGAGACGAAAGAAGACAAAGCAGATAAAGGGCAGAGTAGCTTTGCCTCCAGCTGCCTGTTAACTGCATTCCCTCAAGGCAGTGCATAGTTAGGAGAGAGATAAGCTTTGTTAAAATTCTACTTCCACCATTTTGAATTCAAGACTAAACTCTCTTGGCTTCAGTTTCCTGTTTTATAAACTGGGGATGATAATAGCCCTTAGGTCAGAGAGTTCTTGTAAGGATTAAAACACTTAGCACAGTGTCTGGCTCATATATGACGTGCTTAATAAATTAGCTACTAGGGTCATTTTTTAATCTTTATTATTCCTTAAGGAGTGGAAACCCTGAAGTTATGCTCATCTTTGCCCAGAGAGCCATGGCATGAGTCCTAGTCACTGGTGTGGCTCCCCACATCTTGTGATCATACCTGGCCAAGTCTGAAATAGAATTATCTCCAGCTCCAGTTCATGATCTTGATTCTCTCCTGGAATTTTCTCAGACCTTGTGTAAGTCACTGTATCTTCTCAGAGCCTCAGTTCCCTCCTCTTGAAAATTGGGGAACTATTTAATTTCATAGGGTTTAAAATTTTTGCATACTGTTAATTTAAATTGAATTTGTTTTAAAATAAATGAGTTATCAGGCGCAAAATGTGTAGAGAAGACAATATTACAGTTAGACAAAATGTCTTACCACATCTCTGACTTTCTTTTGGCAAATGGTCTAAGCTTGGGCTCCATCCCATCTGAAATTCTGATTGAATTATTTGGGGGTTTAGATGACCCCTACATGGGTATTGTTAAGCCATCAGTATTGTTAATGTGCCTGCAAGGTTGAGAAGCAAGCCCAAGGTCAGACTATGAGTAGTGGAGACAGGTCTAGATCTTCCCACTTCCTCATCTCACTACAGAATGACCTCAAGTTCTGGTTTCAGAGAGGCTTTCTGAACAATTTTTCATCCTTTCTCATAAAAAGCATGTATTAAACACACTGTTCAAGCCTTTCTGTTAGTTAGTTTCTGTTTAATTAAGGTTTCTTTGTGGTTCTACCCTAACCTTATGCTTGTTTTTCTTATTCCCAGATGCCTTTTTGTCAGCACCTTCAAAGCCACTTCTAAAATGTAATTGCATTGCTGAGTTCCTCTCTGACATTGTCAGCCTTGATCAAATACTTACTACTTCATTGTTTGTTCTTTTCAGTCTAGTAGATTCTTCCCAGCTGCAGCCTGTGTTAATGTGATTATAAAGCAAGATGTGTTCCCATGAAGTATGAGAGTAGAATGAAATCAAGTACTTGTTTTCCTTTTTGATTTGTGTGCACAGTTGTTTCCTGCTATTTAGGGGTCATTCAGACTTCTATCCTATACCAAAATGTAATTGGAATTATGTTACCTTTTTCATTACCTGTTGCCATTAAAATTACTTAAAGTTTCTTAGATATTGATGTCCTCAAAAACAGTAATGCTTGGTTCAAATTAATCATGGACTTTAATATGTATTAAGTTCTTGTCAATTGCAGTAGGATAATAGAACGAAATCTCAGGTTAATAACATTAACTAACCCCAAACAATTTCACTGTGTTTTTTACTTTACAGGAATCTTTGTGATATTCTTCAAGACCTCCTCCCCTGTGTGCTGAAGACTGGCCAAAGCTGCTCTCAGCTGTTGACATCATCCTGAGAAAAGGACACGGCTGCAAAAACCAGAGAACTGTTCGAGAAACTCCTGGCCCAGTGGATCCTCTAAAGGTGAGAGCCAATCAGTTTCTCTCTTTGTTTTTCAAAATCTAAATTAGCTCTTCTGTCTTCCAAAATACACTTTTTAGGGAAGAATAAATAGAAGAATAGATTATTGCAAATTCTCTATAAAGAATCAATAGTTTTTTCTTTTCCAGGAGAATTTTTTTAGTAGTTATGAAGGAAATCAGTTGGCTATTTTGACCGAATAGGAATTTATTTGAAATTAGAGCTCTGCTCTTTGAAGACTTATTTGAACATACACACACAGAATCTTACCCTTTCCTTCAAAATATCAGTAACATTTCTCTCCTTAGAGAAATTTCTCATATACAGTAGTCTCCCCCTTATCTAACAGGAGTTAGGTTCCAAGACCCCCGTGGATGCCTGAAACCACAGATACTACTGAACTCCATATATGCTATGGGTTTTTTTTTTTTTTAATACATACATACCTTTTCACTTAAGGAAAGTACTTCAAGGCTTCTCTTTGGCATATCCAAATTGCCAGTATCACACTCTTGTGTTTTGGAGCCATTATTAAGTAATATAAAGGTTACTTGAATACAAGCACTGTGATACCACGAAAGTAGATTTAATAGGCAAGGTGGCTGCTAAATGGCCAACGGGCATGGATACACTGCACAAAGGGATAATTCATGTCCTGGGTAAGATGGATCAGGATGGTGTGAGATTTCATCACGCTACTGATAACCAAGCAGAACTTAAAACTTATGAATTATTTATTTCTGGAACTTTCCATTTAATATTTTTAGATGTTGTTGACTGTAGGTAACTGAATCCATGGAAAGCAAAACTATGGATAAGTATATGTGGGGGGGGGCTACTGTATTTAGAGTCTCTATCTGGCTTCATATCTACCTTATCCTGCTTTCTAGTATCAAACAATATAACTTATGTGAAAGCACTTTTAGACCATGAAATATTATTTGTATAAATAAGAAAAATTATTTCTTAACATTTATAATTCTCCAAAATACTCTCATACCCTCCAACCTGTTTTTCTCCATAGTTTGATTCATTTTTAATTTGATTCAATAAATTTTGCTAGAATCTCAAGAAGCAAAGGAGATAAGTCTTCATCTTTAAGGAATATCTGTCAAATGCAAGAGACAGACACAACTAGACAAGACCAACTTGACTCTGATAAAAAGATATTGAAAGTGCAAGAAATGGAAAAGGTATCAAATGCAGCCTGTGGCCAGAGGATTGTTTGTGTAAACGCAACCTTTCTGGAGAAGGTGGCCCCTGACATGGTCCTTAAGAGGTGACTAAGAGTTGGCTTGGTAAAGAGCAGGGTGGAATGGAGGAGGACACTACAGACAGGAGTGGTGGGATAGGAATATGAAACTCACAAGCAGAAAGAATAAGTTATCCTAGGTGTGTGTGTGTGTGTGTGTATGTGTGTGTGTGTGTGTGTGTGTGTTTGTGTGTTTGTGTGTGTGTGTGTGTGTGTGTATGTGCATGCATGCATGCACGCACTGTAGAGAAAGAGCTGGAGATAAGCAAGATTGAAGGAAGATAGTTTTATAAACTATCTGGTGAAGAGATGGGAGGGCTAAAGTTAAAGTAGAAGCAGTGAGGAATAGAGAAAGAGAAATATGAAAGAGCCACAGTGTGCTGGATTTGACGATAGTTTGGGCATTGGAAGTGAGAAAATGTTAGGGCTTGGGATTCTCAGGTATCTGATTTGGGTGACTGAGAGCATGAAGATGCTGTAAAGGAAATTTCAGAAGAAAAAGGACTTATTCTTGGGGAGAAGAGAACTTTGAGGTAAATAGAGGACATTTAGGTAGAAATGTCCACTAGGCAGCTGGAAGTGTAAGTCTGGAGATTGGCAGAGGGTTTAGGGCTGGAAACATTGATTTAGGAGTTATAGGCAATATTTAAAATCTCTTTTTAAAATACAAATTTGATTTTGTACTTAAGCTTTCAGTATTATTCATTTATATACTTAAAACACAACTGGATTTTTATTTTATTTTTATATTACCTGCCATTTTATTTGTGTACATACTTGTTGGTCTTATTTTCTTGGCATAATTAATTATGATTTTTTTCTAGAGACAAATGTGATGACTTTTTTAGTTTCATGAAAGGAAATTTAAAGCAGTGTTTAAAAAAACACAATGTAAGCCCTAAAATTTAGAAGAGTTATAAGCCATTGCCATTCTCCTTTTAATTCACACTAGTTATAGAAATTTTTTTAGAAAGGTGTTTTGCTTTCCAAAGTATACAGTTCTTTTTCTGTACAAATCATGGTTTCTTGTCAGTTCTTCACTTTCATTGCTTTGTCCAGGATTTGAGCATTTGCTTATAGTAGACTGAGCAGGACTTTCCTTGCATTCTTCAGTGGGGTGGTGCCAGCGTCCCCTGTTTTGAGTCAACCCAGAACGTCATGAAGGGCTTCGTTGCGACAGAGGCTGCACAGTTTGAGATCATGTCCACCCAAGTTAGACTTAAAATATATTACTCAGAGCTCTCTTTGAGGGAATGTCATGGGTAAAAATTTTAAATTCAAACAATACTTACAATAGTACTATTTTGAGTGAATTTTATTAGATTACTTGGCCTTAATTGGCTTACTGACTTCTTTCTTTAAGACCTATTAGGAAATTACAAAACGTACCCTTTTCATAGTCCGCTTCACTACTGTCTTTTCAGAAATTTGAAATGAAAGACCAACTAATCTGTCACTCTCATTTTTATACATGAGAATTAATGTGAAGCAAAATTAAGTAACTTACTTAATGCTAAGAGATGGAGCCAGAGCCTTGTTCTGTTGAAACTCATTTTACTAAATCATGTTTCCCCTCTTATTCCAAATCTTTATTAGACTGTGAAGTTATCTGTATATCTTAAATAGGTCATTTACTTAAGTAAATTAGTTAACACAGATGGCATTTCCTTTAGTTAGTCACTCTATGTTCAACATGTTCAATGACTTGTCTGTTTGGGAACAATACCCCAGTTCAAGACAACTCTATAGGACGGGTAGGGTTGGCTGGTGCTTCTGTTTTGACTGTACCATAGCCCAGCTTTTCCAATTGCCCTGTCCAGCTTTGTTCACTCTCCCATACATGTTGAACACAAGAGCCCTCTCCAGTAAAATTCCTGCATGTAAGTCCTCATCCTGGAGTCTGGTTCTAGGGAAACCTGACCTGCACAGCCACAATACATGGACCATGCCATGAGTGCATGTGTGAGTCTGTGATTATGTATTTTTTTAGCACTGTAATAAGTGCTGGCTCTGGAATCATAATCAAGGTCTCTAAAACCTAATCTAAGCACTTCTAGTAAAAAGTAATGGTAGTGATACCTCTTAGAGTTGTTGCCTGCGTTCGATAACAAAGTATTCAGTGCCTGGTACACAGAACTCATTAAATTATACCTTTTATTGTAATTACCAGTAATTACCTACAGATAACCCATAACTACTACACTAGCCTCGAACAGAATACATTTTAATCTCATTTTTATCGCAACATTTATTTCAGTAGAGTAGGGAAGTTAATAAAAGATGTGTCAAGTGCAAATTTAAATAGTTTTTCTACATTGTTAGTCCCCTTTTATAAAGTATATCGAGAATTTGGACTGGATTCCAAAGGAAACCTAAAGCGGTTAAAGAGATGGAAAGAGGTCCAGTGAGAAAAAGTTAAAGGATCTGGAATTGTTTAGTGTTGGATGGTTGAGGTATAACTTGCCTTCTGTCTTCAAGTGAGTGTCAGTCTTTGCAGGAGTGGGGGTGGAGGTATTGGACATGGTTTGTCCATGTTCACAAAGGACAAAACAAAAAAAATTGGCATAAATTTAAGGAGGAAGATAGTTGGACTTGTATCAAGGGAGTTCCTCTACCCTTGGATAATAAAACAGGAAAGAGCTTGTAAAATATACAAATTTAAAAATCTTCAGAAAAATAAAAGACATTAATTCCTGAATCACTGACCAGAGAATTTATGGAGAACTCTGAACTCTATGATTCTGTGATTTTAGAACTGATGCTTCTGAGAAACCCAAACACATATGTTCTGCTTTGCAAATGGAAGAAAATAACTACTATTTATTCACATCTATGTTCTTTATAGCTGAATTCGTTGGAGTATCTTTGAAAATGTCCATATGCACCTTGTATGTGGTTTTCTGATTGTATAACAAATCTATTTCACTGAATAGGTGTCTTTCTGTGCATTTTAAAATCTGATATCATAATTTCCAATCATTTTGTATATCATCTTTTTATATTCTATGTAAAAATAAAGTAAAGCCTACCATCCTGAGCCATTTATTTGTACCCAACATAAATTCTTTTGAGATTCAGATCTTGAGATGACATTGTTAAAATACTCATGAGTCTTAAATCACTATGAAGGGCTTTAGAACAACAGCAAGAAGTGCAGAACTTTGGAGAACATCTTTTTCAATCAATTAATTGCTTAGAGATAAGATTAAAAAATGGATAGGAGACTAGGTTTTAAACTAAATGCTCTTTTAAAACCTCAATATCAGAAGATAAGAGCAAGTCACTAAGAAGTTTCTAAATTACCAATAAGTATATTGAATCTTGCACTTTCTCTTTGGTATGTCGTGTAACTGGCAGAAACAGAATGGTGTAGGTGAAAGATCACTGGACTGGCAGCCAAAATGCCTGGCTCTGGTTCTATCACAGCCATGAAATGATCTGTTCTTCTCTCATAAAACTATGTCTGTATAGGTTTCCTTTGAATTTTTAGTTCCAGCTTCCTATCTTAGATGCTCATCATGCTATAGTACCTTCTTTGAAAAGAAACTCAGCAGACCTGAGGATTCAAGCTCTGAGGATCCAGCCTGGGGACTCCATCACACCTTGACCTGAAGCAGCTCTGCTTTAATTTAAAAATAATTTTAGCATACATACATACATCGATAGAGGTTTTGTTTAAGGTTTCACTTGATTAAATGGATACACTGCTTAAAAAAATTATTTTTAAAGGTATTCCTAGTGATTCCCATATTTTCAATATTCTCCCCAATATATCTCATTAAAACACCTAGTTTTATTCTTTCTGTTACTGCGAAACTAAAACTCTTCAAATGGCTCTATCTTGTGTGGAAAAACATACAGAATCTTTACCTTGATATTCTCTTATTACCACAGGAGTTGAGGTGGCCTCAGCATTCTAATACGAAATTATCTTGGTACGGTTATCAGTGCTTGACACTGTGTATGCTCTCACAAATCACTCATCTAGTTGAGTCCCCTCTCTGATTTTGCTCAGCATTGTCTTTGCCCTTACTCTAAGCTACCTATGCCATTCTCTTCCTTTTTTGAGCACACCTCAGAATACACTATCCTCCTCCACAAGCCTTCCTTGATTATTCTAGTTTATATTGATCTATCTTGGAAATTCAAGTGTTTGGGCATTTATACTAGTCTACATTACATTTTACCCAGTTGACAATGGTGTTGTGGACTTTGTGTGCATATTATCGCCCTCTGTGGGCATGAGGGAGTACTACAGAAGGGACAGTGACCACCCTCTACCTAGGGAAATACAAGTACTCAAATCATCCCAAAATGTAAATTTTCAGTGTAATATATGCACTGAGATAAGAAGATAAATATATTTTGAAAATAAATTTTAGCAACATGGGTGGAAATAAAAGTGAACTGGTCCTCATGTTAACTTAAGGTGCAACACATTGAAGCTTGAAGTGCTTACCTAAGATGAGGTATATAAATAATATAGGTTTGAAACCTAATTCTGCCTCTCACTTTGACCTTTTCTTTTAACAGTTATGATATTTTTTAAACAACTGTGGTAATACTGCAATTCTTTGTTTTTTGAATGTTCCAAAGCCTTTTATTGTGTTATTTAATTTTAGCTTCGCAATGGCCCGTGGGCAAACTAGTATCTGTCAAATAAGAAAACTAAGCTTATGGACATGTCCCAAATCCTAATGTGTTAAACCAAAAGCAGGCATTAAAACTCAGATCTTCTAGCTTCTATTTTAGTGTTTTTATCCATGTTACTAAAAGTGTGTTCTATAGACCAATAGTATGGGTATCACCTGGGCTCTTCTTAAAAATGCAGAAGCTCAGGCTGCACTCCAGACCTGCTTAACCAGAATCTGCATTTTAATAAGATGACTAAGGATTCATGTGCACTATAAAGTTGGAGAAGTACTGTACTTTGGACAATTTAAGCCTCTGAGATACAAACATGAAAAAGTTTTATTTTTATTCTGTCACTGCCATCAGAAAGAATACCTCTGTCAAATCTCCCTTCCCTTTGAAGAAGTCTCTAGCAGATGTGATAGATTTTTTGTTACTTGCAGGCTTTTAAAAGTTTATACATTCTAGTCCACTTTTAAAACTTCAAACTTACGTGGAAGCAAAAGCTTTCCTTTTGTAGGCCAGCTCATGCCCTTCAACCATTTGTTCCCTATTCATCAGTCTGCTCTTGAACCACATACACCACTTCCAAACTCTCTTAGTGATGTGTTAGGATGATGCTCATTTTTCAGAATAAGAAATTCCCTTGCCTCACTCAATCTTCAGTGAAACTCAGAAGTAAAATTAAAGCACACATACTCAACATAAAATAACTAAGAAATTTCAGTCTTTATGCATTATATCTCACCAGGTTATAGGCCCAAAGATGACTCATGGTTGTCTTTGGCAAAAACTGAAGTTGATGAAGTATGAGACTGTCCTTCATTAAGAAGAAACATTTTTCAACCTCTTGTTTTTCATTTTTATTTAAATTTCTCAATATTCTTTGGCTAGGAAGCCAAGAGTTAGGTCTATTCACCGTGAGCCAAACGACTGCCCTTGGATGTTCAAGAGGAACTCCATTAAAGTCTCTGGGAGCTGTGTTCATTAGCATTCTTAAGGATCACACATCACCCAGTCTCAGCTATGTGTTATATCAAACTTCTACCTCCTTGTCTTATCCCTGAAATGAAGTTTCATTTTGGTTCTCCCACTGCCTCCTCCATGTCTTGTTTGTTTTCATTTTAACGAGAAAAGAAAAGGCAGCTTTTGTCTTTATTTCTGGTTAGTAGACTTCATAAATATTCATTAGCAGGTTCCCTTTCTAGCTACTATTTTGTAATTTGTTGTTTTTAAATGAAATCTAAAGTGAAAAATAACTCCCAGTTCTCACTTAAATACATTTGAATTGTTACTCTTGATTCTGAGGTCTTAAGCCAATCAAGAGTTACTTTGAAGACTGTTTTCCCAGGCTACATAATTTTGAGAAGGCACAGACTGTGTGTGTGTGTGTGTGTGTGTGTGTGTGTGTGTGTGTGTGTGTGCGCGCGCGCGCGCGCATGGCAGGCGGGGCATGTGGCTCAGTGGGTGAGTAAATGAGACAAGTGAGTAAATGCAGGGACTTATTTCCAGAGCCCCTTGCAGCGGCTATGTGCTGGGCAGTTTATTCACTGCTCCACCGTATCTTCACAAGGACACTGTGAGGCAGGTGTTATATCCATATTACAATCCAGGAAACAAAGTTTAGGAAAAGTTAACAATTTGCTCTAGTTCACAAAGCTAGTAAGTGAAGGATGTCTTTGAAAAGTAAGTGTTCTTCAATGCCCTTCTGGTTATTCTGTATAGTATTGGAGTAATTTTGGAGTAATTACTTTAGAGAGTCAATATGCTTTTAATCTTGGTAGATTAAATGTTAATAGACCTGGGCTACTTGGAATGCAGGCCACCTGTTCTTGCCCTCACTTAAACCTGAGGCTGCACGCTATCACTTAGATGCCAGGGGATTGACTTAGTATTTCTGTTAGTATTTTAGTTAGTGTTTTCTTGATTGGATAATACTACCGAACTCTCTGCCATTATCTATCTGCAAAGACTTTCTCCACATTTAAGAAAGCTCTGCTATGCAGAAATCCATTCCTTCCTGTCTCCTCCTCTGGAAAACAAATCACATGTACCTCTTAAGTAGCCCTGTGGCTCAGCACCACACAATTAGCAGTTGCCATTTAGAAAAGGACTGCTTTTCTAACTTTGCTAGCCAGGCAGCTGATCTCTTTGCATTGTGAATCTGTTTAATTGTTGCATAAAATTCGCTCTGAGTCACTCCTTATTCAGTGGGGTGGCTGTGGACAGAGAACTCCCCCAGGTACCTTTCTGCCTTGGGTAAGGGTGCGGTTGCCCCAGAGTCACACAGGTGCAGGTTAAGACCAGCCTGAAGCAGCTCTTTACGAGCCTCTTAAAAATTTTTGCTGAAATTTAAAACACTTTATCTTTGGATACAAAATGAAGACCTTTTTTTTTGGAACCCAGTAATACTTATAGTTAGTTGTCTGTTATTTGCCAGGCAAGATGTAATTAGTCTTCCTGTGCAATTTACCACAAGATTTAGGATATGTGATTAAAAAAAAAAAAAGCCAAGGACAGGAGTATTTTTAAGTAATGTTGATTTTTTTCCCCTGAGTATAAAAATAATATATATTCCCTATAGATAATTTAGAAAATGAAGAAGACTATGAAGAGAATAAAATAATACAGGTAAAATTATTATTAATTTTTGACACATATTGTTACATTCACATACATAGATAGATACATATATAGAGTTGTTGCAAAACATTTTTAATGGCATTAGACCTTGGGTCTTTACTACTAAGCATTTTTCTCCTTTTCAATTCTTTCTTTTTATTTTTAGACTGGAATATTACACACATACAGAAGAGAGGGAGAATAACTTAATGTTCAAGAGCATTTACTGTAGAAACTCATTGCCTAGGTTCTGATCTTGGTTCTGTTGCTTGCTAGTCTGGAACCTTAGGAAAGCTGCTTAATCTTTCTGTTCCTCAGTTTTCCCATGTATAAAATGGGGATAAAATGCTACGTATATCATTCATAGGGTTATTGTTAGAATTAAATAGTAAAATGTTAGCTGTTATTCCTTTTTAAAATGGCTATAACGTATATGTAAGGTAAAAAGAATAACAAACACAACCAATGTAGGAAATCTAACATTATTAATTTGCTTGTGTTTTATTCCTTGATCATACCCTCTTCTCTTCCAGAGGTAAATCTTATCATAAATCATTGTTTCACTTTACATATTTTGCACTTCATATAATTAATGTTATACCAATTTTTACTTAACATTATGTTTATGAGGTCTCTTCAAGGTAATTTTTTCAATGCCCATAGTATATATCACAATTTTTTATCCCTCGGTCTGTTTTAAAATTTTGTATGATTATAAGCAGGGCTGCTATGAGCATTCTTGTACATGTCTCTCAGTGCACATGTGCAAAGTTTGTTGCTGCTGCTCTTTTGCTTTTTGTTTTTTAAGGAGTTCATTTGCTGGATAGAGGTGTATTTGTATCTTTGACTTCACTAGATAATGGAGAATTACTTTCCAAAAAAGTCAGTAGGTAATTTAACTTTTGCTCTGTGTAAATGGTAAGCGTTATAATATATTGGGTGATATTTCTTATTATTCATCGTCCTTGGTATATATCATGGTTCCTATGTCATGAATTCATGTCTTGCATCATATCTGGAAAAACTGTAGCTATTACTTCTTTGAACATTGACTTCCTCCATTGAATATAGACTGACTTAGACCTCAGTTTATTTTCTATCATTTAACCTCTCTTTCTTGTTTTCCTTCTGCTTGTGATATTCTAAGATCATGTATTTAGCTGTTTTCTTTTTAATAATACTGTCTTTAGCCATATCTAATACGATATTTATCATGTTGAGTTTTTTAAAAATTTAAGTTAAATGGTTTTATTTTTTATTTATGAAAGTTTCATTTCTTATTTTGTAAATCTCCATGGTCACTTTTATAATATTTTATCCTTTGTGATTAAAAAAAATTAATTGTGGTAAAATACACGTAACAAAAAAATTTACCATCTTAACCATTTCTAAGTGTATAGTTCAGTTAACTTACATTCACATTGTTGTACAACCCATCTCTAGAACTCTTTTCCTCTTGTGAAACTGAAACTCTGTATCCTTTTGTCAGCTCTGAGTTGATCAAGAAGGGAAGAGTTCAGTGGTGAGACACCCAATTAAATGAAAGAACTCATAAGGAGCTGACATGAGAGCGAAATGGCAGGCACCAACTTTATTGTGGGGAGTGCACTTCTGCATTAGGGAACTGCGTGGGCTTTATATATGCCAGAGAACAATAGTGGCATTCTGCCACACATACATGATACAACAAGCTGAATCATTCTTACATAAGCTAGGTGTAGGCACACTACTGCACTTAGTGTAACATACTAGATCTGGGGTCCTCTTCCTAGCGGTGAGCCTGAATCACCACTAGACCTGGGACTAGACAGGCCTGGGGCCCATACCTTTAAACAACTCCACTTTCCCCAGCCTCTGGCAGCCACCACTCTACTTTTTGTCTCTATTAATTTAACTACTCTAGATACTTCGATAAGTGGAATCATACAATATCAGTCTTATGACTGACTTATTTCATTTGGCAAACTGTCCTCAAGGTTCATCCATGTTATCACATGTGTCAGAATTTCCTTGCTTTTTCAGGCTGAATAATATTCCATTGTATGTTTGTTTGTGATTTTATTACCATATTTATTTTTTAAGCTGTTTCAGATATAACAATTCTCATTTGTATCTGATCATTGTAACATATGAAGTTCTTGGGCCTCTAGATATGTTGTTGTTCAACTGGTTTTCCTTTGCATCAGCTCATTCCCCTAAGTGTTTGGTAGTATTATTTGTAAGATTATAATAGAATGGACTGAATATCTGGGAATCCTGCAGCCTGTCTTAAGGAAGATTTTAATTTGCTTCTGTCAGGAGTCCAGGTACTACCTATCTGGATCCACATTAGTCCTTCAAGCTTAATGTTGGAATTTCAGGTGCAGCCCCCACCTCGCAAGGGGCCTCAGGTTGCTATTGGTATTCATTCCTAAGGAAAGTCTGCCTTTCCTGGTTGTTAATTAGCACCATTCTGGTTTCAGCTATTTTTATCCCTTTTACTCCCTCTTCTCCATTCTTTTCAGTAACACTCCTTCCATTTTCTATTCCTTCTTTCTCCTTCCCTTTCCTTTTTAATTTCTTTCTTCTCTTAATTGCTGCTATGACTTTGTCTTGCTACTCTTAAGATTTTCTCTGCCTTTGCAGTTCTAAAGTTTCATTGTATTCTGTGTCTAGGAGTCTATTTTCGTGCAGTTTTTTTTTTTTTTTTTTAAATCCTGCTTGTTATTTAGTCTGCTTCCTGAGTCTGGGAGTTCGTATGTTACATCAGTTCAGGAAAACTGTTAGACATTATTTCTTTACATATTGTTTCTCCCTCACTCTCTCTATTAGCTCTTTCTAGAATTCTTATTGTATATGTTATTATTCCTTTAATTTTATTATATTTTTATATTTATTATATTTTATTATATTTTTCATTATATTTTTTATTTCAGGCAGTTCTATTTGGTTCTTTTTCAAATTAGCTTCATTTTTTCATAGTCTCATATTCTTTGCTTATGTATTAAATTCCCTCTTTAATCTTTTTTAATGGCAGGCAATTTATATTTTGATTCTATTAATTCCAATATATGAAGTCTTGGCAGGTTGTATGATGTGTTCTTTTGCTGACTCGTACTCCTGGTATCTTGCTTTTTCATGTAATCTAATTTTTTAATTGTGAAATCGTATTTGTTGGGACTTAATCTGTGAGAATTCTGTACATTCTTTTCTAAGGGAAATAGGACTGGTTTAAATTAATTGGTTGGCTTTGGAGGGTTATTCAGAGAATGTAAATCAGGAACTAAAATCCAAAAGGGATATGTAGTGGCTTCTGATTACATATTGTCAGGAGACTTTTTTATCTTTCACTCAGTATCAAAGTCAAGAGGAACAGTTTTTTGGCCATCTCTCTTTGTAGGGTGAAGTTTTTTTCTGCTTCATCAAGGGCATAGCTTTTGGGGATTCGAGATTCAAGCAGTTGCCTCTATGCTGACTTCTCTCCTGATACAAGCCTGACTTACATGCTTGACACTTCCTCCTCCCCTTGCCTTCTCAGAAATGGGCAATGGAAAAATACCCTTAAAGTGACTACTGATTTCAGTTCTGGCTTAACCTTTTTTAATTAGTGTTTTCACTTTACCATTATCCTCTGCTATTTCCCTTTTACTTACTTATAGTAGCTATTCTTTTATAAGCATGTCTTTTATACTTTAGAATATTTTGGTGTTTACTTGGGTTTCAGAATGCATAGTCACTATATTGCTGGAAATTCTCAAAAATATTGGAAACACTATTTCTCTGATGTTGGCAAATAATAAGAGAGTATAATACTCTTGGTCTGGGGTGGCTGAAGGGCAGCAGTATTATTATCCATCTGATTTCTTGAGTCTCTAGGATTGATAGTAAGATCATGATAATATTGTGAAACTCCTGGGCTTGCTTTAGTTTCTGAAATATTATCTCCACTTTCTTAGTTTTGATATTTCCCATTCTTAACTGATTTATTCACACTCAAATTAGTAATTTCCCAAGGAAAAGTCTTATTGAGGATATTTATAACTCAGTTTGTTGACGCTCGTCTCTGACATCTTTTAATTATTCTTTTCATATGTCTTTCTATTCATAAGACTGTCTATTCATAAACCAGGTTCCCAAGTGTGAAAGTGCTACAGCTGCTCTAGATTTGTTTTGTTGGCTAAGTAGTTTTTTAGTGTGCTGGCGAGGGGCTTCCTGATGCTCAAATTTTCTGCTTTGACAATATAATATGAAGATATGTTTATAGTCTATAACTATATAGATGTTTTGGTATATGTGTTTATATATTATATGTTTATACATAATTACTTTCCATTAATGTTGTTTTATTAACTGTTTCCAGTGTTAGTATGATGGTCCGTAAACTATCACTTGTGAGAGTCCTTAGTCACATTATTTTAGAAAGAATTGCTCAACAATAGCTTTTATGTAACTATTGATTTTTGCTAGAACTTTAGACAGTTATAGAAAGAATTTGGGATGGCCATTTCACCAGCCTCCCAATATGGACTTTGCCTACCATTCTTATTTAATTGGACCTTAACTGGGAACAAAATAGAAGAAGAAATCGGAAAAGAGAATGAGGGAGGAGTTCCCCAGTGTGGTTTACAGATACTCATTGGTAGATGCAGGCTGCCAGAAGGTACTATAGTGACAAGAGAACAGAAGCACTTTGCACTCACCCTTTCTCAGGAGAGCAGCAAGTGGCACAACCCACATCTGTCCTGTATATAACAACACCCACCCTTGACTGACTTAAAGGAAAGGCAGTTTTTTGGAAAGTCACTAGGGGAGCACAGAAGTTGCAGGATGACTCAATGACCAGACTTGAATATGAGCAGAAACCAGGTCACCTTCAGAGAGCAGAAAGCAGGAACAATCCGGTGAGGGTGACAGAGATCAAATGGATAAAGTTCAGTCATTTCAGTCACTTAAGTGCTCTGCTCAGGATTCGAATCCAAGGCAGATCCATCAGGCTGGGGTTACATAGCTGCCCCAGGGCTCGGGATAGTAGGGAACTGGATTCAGAGCCCCTCCAGATTATATCCAAAGTTGAAAGAAAGTTTTGGTGTACTTAGAAACAAGGCATGGGCATGAGGCAACCAAACACCAACAAATGTTCATCCCAGTTTAGCTGTGAATCACTGGAATGTTTGATGCTATATCAGTTTATGATTGAAATTGGACTAGCCATCTATAATATCTCTGGTTAAACAGCCAATTCTAAGTGTTCTTGGGTTTATTAGTAATTTCTTAGAGGCTTTCAGGTATGTTTTCTCCTCTTCTTATTTCTTTTGCCCTTTAGCCATTTCAGTTCTCATTATTTCTTCTACAAGAGACTGGACAGATGACATTTGTTAAATTTCACATTTATGCATACCAAATGAAATAGAGAATGTGTTGGAGGGTAGTGGAATGAAGAATTTATTAAGCATAATGATATTTATAGGATTGACTGATTTTGATATTCTTATTTTGATGTACATCAGATGTCAACATAGGACTCAAAATAAACTATGGTTTGATTAGCAAGTTTGAAATGTCTACAGAAAAATAGCTGTCTATCATTTGTGCCTTTTTTTGGTAGGAATTTCTTATCTTAGCATAGAGAAAACTGGTAACTTAATGAGTGTCTTCAAGACTATGATTCTTCTATTTACAGGCTTTTTCTGAGGAGTTTTAAACATTCAGAGATCATACAACAAGTAAATGTTCTAATATTAGCCTTTCATTAAATGAATCACATGGAAGAACATCTTTCTTCTTAAAAAAAAAAATTGAAATAAGTTTTTCCTTGAAGTATTTTGAAGATTGGCGTTGATATTTCTGGGGGGAGAGAATGGTGCTTTAGATATAGTCATTCATTCATTCATTCATTCAGTAATCAGATATTGAGTGCTGTCTATGTGTCACATATTGTCACTTGCTTCCAGTAGTTCATGGTCCACAAAGAGGAGATAAGTGCATAAGTAGCTATGTGCATTACTAGCTAAGGACACCTTAGTTTAAAAAAAAATAAAAAGAGGTCTTTTTTTTTTATCGCTACTGAAAATAAGCTATACCTACAAAGACAGGCAGTCTGGGCTGTGTAGCAAGGTTCCCTCCTTTTAGCTTTAGACAGGTTGTATTAGAGATAAAACATTTAATTCCTGTCATCTACACAGTCCATGAGCTGACTCTCAATAAATATTTGATATCTAAAGTTGCAAAGTTGTCATTCTTGGTAATCACAAAGGAATAAGATAGGAAGGAATCACAAAGGAATAAGATAGGAAGAAGATATCTCCTGCCGATGAGTACTGCTGAGCAAAAAAAATCATTATTTCTGCCTTTTTGGGACTCGCAGATAACTTCTTTGACCTCTCCCTAATCACTGACCACTATGTTCTGAGTTTTGCATTTATTGTGGCACCTACTACATTTCATGGCATCTTTTTGCTTATAGGCTTACCTTGATTTGGAAAGAGGAATTTGTTTCATTTTTGTAATCCCAGTATTTGGCAAAGCATCCTACACATAGCTCAAGAGAGGTTTGTTGAACTGAAATCATTGATAGTTTGGATACATTATTTTTCTATATGTGATTAATATCTGTTCTAATTTGAACAAACTCCAAGAAAAATGAGACTCATTAAGAGAGTGCTCCATCATAAATTCAGACGTCCTGCTGTTGCCCACGTTGGGAACAGGGCACTTGTCACAATGCTCTGTTTAATGCGGGACAGAGCCTTCCTCTTGCCCTGCATTAAACTCTGGGGTTCTTTTCTTGGGATGTTATGAGATGATAATTTGGTAATTGGGGTGATACACTATACCTAACTATTTGCAACAAATTCTGAACATACATGTTAGGTTTTGATCAATTATTAGTTCTTCCTCATCAAGGGCTGTTGATAACCTTTAGTGATTGTGACTAAAGTCTGGTTCAGACTGGATTTTCCTACAGGTCCTACATGCTCCACATATGCTTGTTCTACTGGGCTGCTTACTTCTTCGGAGTCCTAATTAATAATCATTCAGTAACTCAATGAATTATAGTTTACTCTTAACTTACACACTTTTCAAGAATAGCATGTAAATTCTGAGTATCAGACTATCTCAGCAGAAGGCTTTCCTGGACTTTAATATGCATGGTAAAATACTGGCTCCCTGCTTTTGAAAATAGCTATATATGAAGCAAATTCTTTCTCTCTCTGGTCTGGATGTATTATTTCTTAATTCTGTTTGATGGTTGTGTTCTTCTCTGCTTGCATCACTCTTCTTTTACACCCTTTATTGATGGGAAGAGCATTTTAAGACATGGTTGGCAAATAGAATTATAAGCTCAAAAAAATTGAGCTTAAATCTATTCCCCATTTAGAATAAATAAGGTTGCCATGACACTTCACATGTAATATCATTGAACATCCCCCACCCCCACATTAACTTAATAAGTTATCATTCAGTCACCTCAAATCCAAATACATGCGGCCTACCCAACTACATCCAGTAGTAACCAGTAGCTTTTTAGTTCACAGGTCTTGCCCTCCTGTTATTATCTGGGGCAATCTGTAATACCTATGGATGAGGCAGTTGCATACTCGGTGTCTCCTTTGCCTGCCCAGTGTAGGATTGCTGGTACAACACCAGCATGCTGACAACTATAAATGATTTTCATTTGTCACTTTCACCTTACTGATCCCAATGCTTTAGCATCAATCCAAATGGGAGGAGCAGCTGTACTTCATGTGGGTCTGTAATCGAAAGTAAGAGGCAGCAGCAGCTTCCATGCCCTCAGATCAGGTCTGTAGCCCAGTGCAGAGGTTCTGTTCACACCAGCATACTTGGGTCTCTTTTTGAAGAGAATTTTTTACATTTTACCAGAAAATTCATTAGCAAGTTCCTTTAAAGAGTGAGACTGCTTGACGAATTTAAACTGTGATTTTAAATGCTTTTGTCTATATGATTATTTCCTTGCCTTAAAAGCCTTTGCTTTTTTTTTTCTGTGTATCCCCAGTGGCCATCGTAGTGCCTTATACCCAAGGATGTTCAGTAAATAGTTATTAATAATTTACAAAAATCGTTTACCTACTCCAGACTTTTGAGAATGCTTTTATAGCATCAAGTTAACTTGAACCTACAAAGGAAACATATTTCTCCAAGGAAAGCTCTAGAGACACTCATGAGCATAAGTGTGCCCCCTGTGCCCTGGCAGGCCATGGGGGCCTTTGTGCCTGTTGATTGCATATATCACTCTGCAGAAGAGCATATTCTTATTTTCCTTGATCATAATGGGGAACAGAGAGCTATTAGAGAGTTTATGTCTGTCATGTGGAAATGCATGCATATAGCCTTGGCATCCTCTGAGATTCCCAAGGGCTGTCTCAGCACCAGAAACAAAGGCATTTGAAGAAAGTTTTACTCTATTGTGAAAAGCTGGGCTTGTGCTGATAAACTAAAGCAGAAGGCTCTAGTAAGTTGAGCCAGGGCATGAGGCTCAGGCCCAAGGCCTATGTGGGGCTCTTGCTTCAAATTTTACCTCCCAAGGATCCTGAGGATATTACTCATTTAGGCCACTGTGGAGAAATCTAGGGAGGGCCAAAGGCCTTTTAATCCCCTCCTGTTGCCTCCCTTCCCCCCACAGTAGATGTAGTGGCAGAATGGGGGAGGGAATGTTACTGATCAGGAACTAAAACAAGAAAGCTCCTGTTCCCACTTCCTCAAAGAATGTCCTAGGAAATAAATCTTAGTCCAGTTTTCCTTTCTTTATTGCCTTCTTACCCCCACTATTCCACTAAGGCATTTTTATGACCAATAGGCCTAGTGCCTAACATCTAGGTAAAATTAATTCTCATAATTTAAGGCCTCAGAGTGTGCAAAAAAAAAAGTAAATCTGAATTATCTTTGGTTTTAATTTTGTTTTTAATCTGAAAAAAAATTTGATTTTTATAGGAAGCAGTAGGAAGTTCTATAATTCTATCTCATGTAAATCTATATAGTCCATGGCAGATTTCTTAGTTTTTTAAGAAGTAAATCAAATTTACATCAGTGCATAAAAACCAAGGAAACTTTGGAGGCTGATGTAAGCAGAAACTGGTTGAAGAAACATTATTAGTATGATTACAAGCATATACGAATTTTGTAAGGTGTGAAGAAATAGTTAAGAAAGATGTTATATTTTAAGCTTGGAAATGTGGGTGGACTGCCATCTTGACTAGATATAAAATTAACCACAGCCTTGAAGCTTTACCTTGTATTTGTAATGTGGGAGATGTGTTACAGAAATAGATACAGCAAATGCTGGACTTTTATCCATTCTACTTTTGCTGCTACTTTGTGGCATATAGATTTATTTATTTTAATATCAAGTAAAAGGGGGCTAGTGAATGAAATGTTTGACTATCTGAAAAAGCTGCGGTTTAATTAATGTCTTTAGAAGGTACATTATGATTGCTAATATATTGTCCTAGAAAGTTTTGACAAAAAAAAATCCTTCTTATGTTTTTTAGTCACTCTTATAAAAATATTTTTTCTTTGACATCCATGCCTATTATCTTTTGATAACGATATTTTTACAGTGGGACCAGAAAACAACAGGAGTATTTATGCCACAGGTGAAAACATTGTCTGCTGCCTGACTCTGATTTTATTTCTGAGTGCTCTGAGAAACTTGAGATAGTGAGATGAAAAAAAGCCCTCCAAGTGCACAATAATGTACTCCAAGCCCAGATTATCTAGGGCAGCTTTAACTTGGAACTTTGAGAAACATTGGCTCAAGGTTGGAGCCTTTCCAAGATTATAGTACTATACTGAATTCCTTTCCAGGAATTATTTACATGCATTGCATCATGTCTTTGAGGCACTTAGGATAATTTTATGTTCGAAAAATAATGGTAAGATATAGAGAAATATAATTGAATTCCTCACCCAGTCTAGAAAATAAATCAACAGTCCCACCAAATTGAATGGTTCTGTTTCTAAATATTTTCAGATAGCTAGAGTGAATTTTTTTAATCTTAGTCTGTTAATTATTTTTAAAAAGAGCCTTGGTCATCATTACTATAAAATTATCAAGTAAGATTGATAATTTTTTATCAGATAACATTTTCTCCAAATAATGTCAAAGGTCACCTTCAACACTTAAAAAATTATATACCTTATACAAATTTTTGGTTTCCTAAAAACTAGAAGCATTATGGCTTCAAAAGGAGAATTTAGTTTGAGTCTATATGTTAAGGCTAATTATCAAACAAATACTTTATGATAAAATAGGTTAATTGGTGTGGAAAATTCAATGAAGGGTAATTCATTTTAACGAACATATAGGTAAGGCACAATAATGTTTTGCTCTCAGGACTTCTTAGTCCACTAAGGAAAGAAAAACTTGTCCATAAGTAAAATTACCTGAAATTCAGAAAAGAAAACAAATCCTACAAGAATGATATGAACAAATAACTAAAAATCTATTTGAGAACAAAACTATTTGAAGAAGAGAAACATAATGAGCTAATATCATCTCTTGATATTCCTTTAGGGACAAAATTTCATTAAGTCAATTTAAAATTTTATTAATTTTTTGAAGGAAAATGCTTTCAAAGACTTTTCAGAAGACAATACTTTAAAAAATACTTTTACAATTTTAAGAAAATATCAATAATTGATTCTATGTAATATTTTGATAAATATATAAATTTATTAATATAAATAATCAAGAATTATAAATTGATGTCAAAATGTATATGTTTGTGGACAGATCAGTAGTCTAATAATTATAATACTGTGAATATAAAATTACTCAGATAATTGGAAGTAATTGGAATAGGCTTATAGCCTTTGAAAATTCTGGAACTTGTTAACGTGAATTACATTATAAATATGTGATCAGTTAAACAATTAAAAATAAATTATATTGTCTGTATCATATTCTGTTTTATTGAAGAATCTTTAATTTGCCCTCAACAAACGGGACAAATATATGGAATACCTTTGGTGTTTTTAATACGGTGTATCATCTTTTTCGTACTTTTAAAATGCAGCTGAAATCAGGAACAAGTTGCCTGTTAAATACCTCTTTTTCAGTTGATCACAGGACAATTCAATATTTAGATTTATTGCCTTTCCTAAACAGGTCGTTTTCACTCTACTATTGAGAGGTTTATATTACAGGTTGCCTGTATGAGAATGTATTCCTAAAGTTCCACTAGTTTTATCAACACCAGTGTGCCTTTGGGGAACGAATCTTTCAGAATTATATGGTTTCTTATGGTTTGCTCTACTTACTGCTTGTTTTGTTTCTGTTTGAGGAATCTGTTCAGTGCAACGTTTGTTAGATCAGCTGGCCCTAGGCACTGCAGTGAATACAAAGTCATGCAAACAGATGGAGAAATTTAATTTTCAGTTAGGAAAGAGTTCCATAGCAACATCTGAGTGAAATATATGTCTAGTAATATTTACTGGGCTGTTGTTACAAACCAAGAGTGATCTTCTGGGGGAGGCAGAAGGGGAGACATTTAAAATATATGCTATTTATATTTTTCAATGGAGACTATTTTTTACTTTATTTCAGAAATACTGAGTGTGTGTGTGTGTGTGAATGTGTGTGCACTTAGCAAGTCAGATGCTTTTTGAAAAGCTTTAATAAATTTTGTTTGGTAAGTCAAATCACTTTAAAAAATGTTTTTCCATATTTCTGTAAGTAGAAATTAATCTTTCAGAAACCATGTTTCAGGGTTTAGTTTACGTATTAAGCAATAGTGAGGGGGGTGCGAAAGCGTGATTTCACACTCCTAGGCTGCTGTAGGAGTTGTGCTAAATATACCACAGTGTGATCTAGGCAGAACATCAAAAAACCTGGTGAGGAGCATGATAAAAATAACAATTCTGTTAAGCCCTCTCTATCTGGAAGAGAGTCGATCTCAAAGCTCACATAATGAGTGCGTTTTCATCAAACTGTATATAGTGATGATTAAAAGGCCTAATGTGGGCTCTGAGGCACAATAAGAACTGAACTACTTCTCAAGCATGAAAAAATAAAAACTGTACAGTATGTTACAGTGCTAGGGTACTTTTTAAATGTAATTACTTAACAGTTATAATGTGTGGTTTATATGGTAATCTTCAGAGAAGAAAATATTTGATTTAACTGGATATTCATGTTTCCCAAACATTTTTGATAAATGGATTTCATATAATACCTGCATCCGTATAATACTGGTTTTTTACTCCTCAAAATATTTTCACTTATAAAATCTGATCTTTCACATGATTCTTTCTTGAGAATCTTCGTTAGATATATAAAATGAAAGTTGAATTTAGAGACAGGATCATGTTTTGTAAAAACGTTAAATACAAAAAATTCCAGCAAACTCCCAAAGTCTAGCTTAACTCTGCTTATGAAATAGCTTCTCAGAACTCCTATAGAGTTCAAGTGTGGATAATTATATTATTGAGCAAACAATGGATTCATTTTTTAAAAATCTTAGTGGGTATTGTAGGAGCTCTATAGATAGAATCTCAGTTTTTAATTTTGGAATTAATCAGTCTTAAAAACTCAAATGTTTTGTAAGATGCCATACAATAAGTCAGATACCTTCCTCAAGCTTAAATTGGGTATGAATTCAAAATGAAATGCTAAGTATATAATTTCTATCTAGTATGATTATTTTAGCGGGATAGTATTTCCAGGCAATTGTGTTATAGGTATAGTGGTCAGAATATTTGATTGGAGTCAAGTAGGCATCTCCTTTACGGGCATCTCCAGTGTTACAATCTGTGTGATTTCCATGCCCATCATTGGTTGAGAAACCCACTTTCACTTTCCTATTTCTTATTCCAGTTAAAGTAGCTTACTGCTACAGAATTGAGTAAATGTTATTTTAACATTTGGAATTAGATGTATGACATCCCTACCCAAAATCATTTCAGAAGTTCCTTCTTCTTAACAGTTGTCCCAGGATACAAAAATAATATGAAAGATAATGCATTTTGATCTAGGACAGTAAAGTCTTTAGCCTTTTGTCTAAGGTTTACTTAATGATCTCCCAGGCTTCATGCTAAGACAATAAAGGATCATTATGACATAGTATGGTATAATCCAATGAGTCAGATCTGGGTTTGATTTCAGCTGTATAACTGTTTATTTGAATCCAGCTATTTAGTTTTAGGAAACTAAAACTTGGAGAGGTTAAGTAACTTAACCAAGGAGTCAGAGCTCAGATTTATTTATGTATTTATTTAAAATTTTTCATTTTAATTTTTAATTACACTGTCATACAATATTATATTAGTTTCAGGTGTACAACATAGTGATTAGACATTTACATAACTTACAAAGTTATCACTTCAGTAAGTCTAGTACCTATCTGAGACCATACACAGTGATTAAATATTATTGACTGTAGTACCTATTCTGTACTTTACATCTCTATGACTATTTTTATGTCTGGAAATTTGTACATCTTTATTCCTTCACCTTTTCACCCATCTCCCCAACCTTCCTCTTATCTGGAAACCATCAGTTTGTTCTCTGTATTTGTGGGTCTGTTTCTGTTTTGTTAATTATTTATTTTTTTAATTCCATATATAAGTGAAATCATATGGTATTTATCTTTCTCTGTTTGACTTATTTCATTTAGCACAATACCCCCTAGGTCCATCGATGTTGTCACAAATGGCAAGGTTTTGTTCTTTTTTGTGGCTGAGTAATATTTCATTGTGTATATGCACCACATCTTTTTTATACATTTGTCTATTGGACACTAGATTGATTTTATAATCCAATAAGGAGTTTATATTCAATATATAAGGAACTCATACAACTTAACACCAAAAGAACAGACAATTCAATTAAAAAATAGGCAGAGAGCCACCCTGAACGTGCCGATCCCATCTAATCTCAGAAGCTAAGCAGGGTAAGGCCTGCTTAGTACTTGGATGGAAGACCACCTAGGAATACCAGGTGCTGTAGGCATTAAAAAAAAAATGGGCAGAGAACCTGAATAGACATTTCTTCAAAGAGGTCATACAGATGGCCAAGAGACATATGAAAAGATGTTCAACATCACTAATCATCAGAGAAATGCAAATTAAAACCACAATGTAAAGTCATCTCACACCTGTCAGAATGGCTATCATCAATAAATCAATAAACAAGTGTTGGCGAGGATGTGGAGAAAGGGAACATTTGTGCACTGTTGGTGGGATTGCAAATTGGTGCAGCTGCTATGGAAAACAGTATGGATGTTACTTAAAAAATAAAAAGTGTGGGAGGTTGCTTTCAAACATTAAAAATAGAACTAACATGTGATTCAGCAATTCCATTTCTGAGTATTTATCCGAAGAAATCCAAAACACTAATTTTAAAAGATAAATGCACCCCTTTGTTCATTGCAGTATTATTTACAATAGCCAAGATATGGAAACAACATAAATGTCTATAGATAGATGAATAGATAAAAATGTGGTACATATGTACAATAGAATATTGCTCAGCCATAAAAATAAATAAAATAGAGCTGAGATGTAAATTCAGGTTCTCTGACTGTGGCACTTGTCTTTCATCTCTGCATTACCTCATCTCTGGCAAACCTCTGTTTAGGAAACATATATTCATATATAACTTTTACAAATAAGCTGATATTCAGAATATGTAATTTCACAAGCCATTTGCTTTAGTGACTTAATGGCAGTGTTATAAAGTTTATATGTAATTGTCTAAAATACACCACTATTCTTTTAGTAACCAGAGAAAGAGACAAAATCATGAATCTGATATGTATTATACATAAAACCTTAATATATTACTTAAATATCTAACAATGAAAAGCGTGATTTATTCCTCCCCCCTGTAAAAGCCCCACAAATAACCAAAGAAAGTATGCTTTCACAAAGAAAATTAAATCACCTCTGAACTGGGAAAATGCGATATTTAAATTTAAAGCAGTTTGCATTTTTGTAGTGGCACTCTTTAATTCACAGCTTCGGTATCCAGGCTTTTTTTATCTGTAACCGAGAAGGATATGTTGTTTGTATGATGTAACTATTTGATTTTCATTCTGAATACGTATTTGTCTGAGAACAAAAAGTAAGAATAAATTAATAATTCATATGCTACAAACCAGTTTTATGTTATCTTATTTGATCTTAAAGACAATTCTATGAAGTAAGTTGGACACTGATGAGAAACAACATTTGAAAGGCTGAGATATAAGGAAATGTGATGGTTCAGAGTTGGCATTGGAATGCGTCAGCCTAATTTTAAGTCCAACACAGAAAATCCTTAAACCTTTAAAATGAAGATAATAACACCCAGCTCTTGGATTGATTGTGAGGATTAAGTAAAATAAGATATATTAAATGCTAGTAAATATATTAAATGTATTAGGCAGCCACCAGGGCACTGTGTGCAGGTCTCTTCATAGATTACACTGGGCAGCACCATAAGCACCTACGTATATAATTACTGCTCTTTGCTCAGGGTGAGCTAGGGCAACTGGCTTCTTTCACTTAGCATAATGTTTTCAAAGTTCATTCATGTCGTAACATGTATCAGCTATGTGACTAAGTAATATGCAATTGTGTAGATTACCACATTTTGTTCATTCATCCGTTAATGGATTCACATTTTAGCTATGATGAATTACGCTCCTCTGAACATTTGTGGATAGGTTTTTGTGTGGACATACGTTTTCAGTTCTCTTGGTTCTATATGTAGGAGTAGAATTGCTGGGTCACATGGTTATTTTATGTTTAACATTTTTTAGGAACAGCCAAACTATTTATCAAAGTGGCTTCATCATTTTACGGTCTCACCAGCAATGATGAGGGTTCTATTCTTCACATCCTCATCAGCACTTGTTGCTTGTCTTTTTTATTACAGCCATCCTAATTAGATGTGAAGCTGTATCTCATTGTGGGTTTGATTTACATTTCCCTAATGACTAATGGTATTGAACATCTTTTCATGTGTTTGTTGCCATTTGTGTGACTAAATATCTGTTCAAATCCTTTGCCCATTAAAAAAAAGTATTTATTCTAACATTTACCGAAGAATTGCTAAGACAGTGCAGAGAATTCCCTTAAACACCACACTCAGTTTTTCCTATTATTAACATCTCATAATAGTGTTGTACATATGTTACAATTAGTGAACTAGATAGATACATTCTTAGTAACTTTATACTTATTTAGATTTCTTTAAATTTTTACCTAATGCTGCTTTTCTGTTCCAGGATACCATCTAGAATACCACACTGCATTTAATTGTCATATCTCTTTATACTCCTTTTGACTGTAGTGGTTTCTTAGACTTTTCTTGTTTTTGATGACTTTGAAAATTTTGAGACTAATAGTCAGAAATTTTATTAAATATTATTCTACTGAGATTCGTTGAATGCTTTTCTTATGATTAAATTGGAGTTATGGTTTTTTTGGGAGGAATACCGCAGTGCCAAAGTACCATTTTCATAATGTCATATCAAGGGTACATACTATCACATGACTTATTACTTGTTGATGTTAACCTTGATCACCTGACTGGGTCGTGTTTGTCAGGTTTCCCCAGTATAAAGTGACTCCTTCCCTACCCTTCCCATACTATGCCCTTTGGAAGGTAGTCACTATGAGCAGCTCATGTTTACAAAATAGAGAGTTAGGCTTCACCTCCTTGAGACTGGAGTATCTGCATAAGTTATTTGGAATTCTTCTGCTTAAGAGATTGGCCTCTTTCTATGTTTTAATTAATTCAATTATTTATATTGGTATGCACTCATGGATATTTATTTTGTACTTTGGGTTGCAATCCAACACTACTTTATTTATCTTACTCCTCAGATTGTTCCAGTTTTGGTTACTGGGAACTCTTTCAGTTGGTTTCTGAGTCCCTTTGATACATATCTATCATGGTAGGTTTTTAAAAGCACTTCCTTACTTTCTGGCACCACTAGGTCTTCCAGGCCCATCTTATATATTTCCTGACCTAGTCCTAATATCAGCTATTTTTCAAGGAGCCCTGATTCCATTTATTAAAAAATGGCATTAGAAACCAAGGTCTGGTTACTTGGTGTATTCTTTGCCACGAGGGTGTCATTGCTTCTAGGCTTTCTCAGCTGACATAACAAGGAAATATATAGACATGTAATAACCTGTATTATACACATATCTATAAGTATTCCTATTTGTAACCATCTGTGTCTATATTAAACTAAACATATGTTTATACTAATGTCTCCATTACTGCATGGATCTTTCTAGTCTCTTCTCCTTGCTTATCTGTAAACTTATTCCAACAATGAGAAACCTGGCTTTCTATCATTATCCATCCATTTACTTAATTGTCCAAGTCCATAGAAGTATCAGAATTGTTAACCCATGTTCCCATGGAGTACGACTTTATCAACAGTACAGTACTTATATACAGTTCCTTTCGCCTTTAGTTTTACAGACTCCACTCATTCCAGAGCTGTTTTAGTTTGGTACCTTTTTTTCCCTCCATTTTCAGTGAGCTTGTGTCATGCATTTGTAATACAGTTAGATTGTTTTGTCATATTATGCATTTTATTCTAGGATTCCCCTGACTTTCTAAATGCTTTTTAAATTTTTAGACATTAAGGTTCACTCTTTGTAAAGTTCACTGGGTTTTGACAAATGCATAATGTCATGTATCCTATTGCAAATATGGCATCATACAGAATAGCTTTACTATCCTAAAACTTTCACGTGCTTTACTTATTCAGTGTTTTCTCCTTTCTTAGTAAATAAACCCCTGCCATCCACTGATCTTTTTGACTCTCTAATTTTGCCTATAACGAATGTCATGTAATTGCAATGTATGTAGCCTCTTCAACTGGCTTCTTTCACGTAGCAATATGCATTTAAGACTCACCCATATCTTTTCATGGCTTAATAGTTGTTGTTTTTTTTGTCACTGAATAATATTCCATTGTATGGAATTTGCTGATCTATTCATCTTGAAGAACATCTTGGTTACTTCCAGTTTTGGGTGATTATAAGTAAAGCTGCTATAAACATTTGTATACAGGTTTTTATGTGGACATAAGTTTTGAACTCGAATGGATAAAATCGTACCTAGGAGTATGATTGCTGAATCAATCAGTAAGACTATGTTTAGTTTTGTAAAAGCCTGCCAAACTGTCTTCCAAAGTGGCTGTACCATTTTTCTTTCCCATTAAGAATGAATGAGAATCTCTGTTGCTCTGCGTCTACATCAGCATTTGATATTGTCAACTTTTGGATTTTAGCCATTCTAATAGATGTATCTGAAATCTCATTATAATTGTATTTTGCAATTCTGTAATAAATAATGTTGAGCATCTTTTCATATGCCTACTTTCCATCTGTATATCTTCTTTGGTGAGGTGTCTGGTCAGAGCTTTTGCCCATTCTAAAATTGGGCTTATTTTATTGTTGAGTGTAAGAGTTATTTATATATTCTAGATATAGGACTCTCTTCAGATGTATGATTATTTTTCCATCTTCAGAAGCTTTCATATATTAGGGACAGATTAATTATTCAAAGTTTAGTTATGATCATATTATTTTTCCTGCAGAAAAACATTTCAAAAGATAAATGAATCTCAAAAACATTATATTGAGTGAAAGAAACCACACCCCAAAGAGTACCTGTTGTTTGACTGCATTTTTATGAAGTCCAAACACAGACAAAGCTAATCTGGGAATGAAATTCAGAACACCAAAGGATGGGGAAGGGGTGGAAGTAGACTTGAATGAAATGAAAGTGAATTTTCTTGGGTGATGGAAATATTCTATGTCTTGATTGGATCATTTGTTACATGACTGCAGTCTTTTGTCACAACTCATTGACCTGAACAACAAAGATCTGTGCATTTTCTGTATAGAATTATGCTTTATTTTTTTAAGTAAATAGTAATATATCAACTTTTGATGACTCCGCATTGCCTTCAGCTCAAACACCTGAACTTGATATGTAGGGACTTTGGAAATCTATATAACTTTCCAAGGGCCTCTTGCTATTTCTCTTCCATACTCCATGATCCAGCAAAATCAAACTCTCTCTTCTACACATACACCATGTTTTTCCACTTTTGTATCTTTGCTCCCTTTTTTCCCTCAACCAGGAATGTCAATCACCCATTGCCAATTACCACATGTGAAAACAATCTTCCCTCAGATTTCATATCAGAAGTCATCCTCCTTTTCTAAACATCTGTCTTGTTGAATTTTATAGTTCTCTTATGGCACTCTTAACTTTCCCATGATTTTATTGTAATTATTTATATCGCTGTGTTTGCATAGTATTTACAATGTGCATGGTACTATTAATGAATATCCTATTCCCACTTCAACCCATAAGTTCCATTAAAAGCAATACTTACATTTGTTTCATTTCTATAACCCACAGGACCTACACAAACATTTATTAAATGGATGGATATATAGATGGAAATGTATGTATGTATGTATGTATGTATGTATGTATGGATGGATGAATTAATTAATTGGAGGGTATGGGGCAATGCAGAATATTGAGGAGGGGTAGCCATCTCAGCATCCTTCAAAACCTCTGATATACCTACCCTATATCTACTTGTAAAGTATAATGAATGAGATGAAATATGACAAGAGATAAATAAAATTTGGGTGGCTGTCAGCCAAGTCCTGAGCATATAAACATATCCATGCAAATAAACATATCCATGCAAATCAGAAAAACAGGACAGCTTCTAGTATGATTTTTAAACAGTTTGATGAAGTCAGTTAAGTCATTTCTTTCATTATAATCTTCCAACTCCTGGGGGTTTTATGATGTCCTTATCCTGGCAGTGCCTTCAGACTTTGTCCCCAGGCAGTAATTGCCAACCAAGGCATCTGGCACATTGATGTGCCCAGAGGCAGTACTTAGTTGGTTTTGCTAATCAGGTAAACAAGCTCCCCTTGACAGAAGGGAGTGATTTACGGTGTTCAGGGAGTTTGCAAAGCAAGTGAAGATCTGGTGGTTTTGCAGTCATTGGACATGAAAACCTGGCTCAAACTCAAGAGATGCAAGCTTCAGGAAAGGCCAATGCATTATGGGGCATGGAAATCTGTATGTGAATGTGAATTCAGCATCGTCTGACATTGGCAAAGCTTCCATATGAAACATCTTTCTCCTGTTTTCAGTAAGTGTTCAGTAAGCCAACATCTTTCTCTCCTCCCCCACCTCCTGCTTAAAAAAATTATTTTCTAGAGGAATACTGGGAAGATGGCAGGAAGCTTTCAACTCCTTTATAAAAAATGCATAGCCAGAGAACATTTGGCAGGGGGAAAGTGAATATTTGAGATTTTATCATTAGCTTATTAAGATCTTATTTATAAGATTCCTTCCTGAGATTTTACATACAGTCTGTCAGGACAAGCTAGTCCTTATGGGTGATAGGGCTTCCCCACCCTTCCCATATTCTTTTCAAGGGTCATTGAGACCTTGATAGCCAAAGGAATAATGTTTTAGCTCCATTCTTTCACTTCTCAAATAGGTCACCTTAGCAGGGGGAGGGAAAAACATAACTAGAGAAATTTGAATGTTTGTTCAGAATCTCAGAGAACTAATTAGATCAGAATACTTATGTCTGATTAATCAACAAAGGAGGTACACTTACTGAACACAGGAGAGAGAAGAATGCGCCCCTCCTACACTCCCGCGGTATGGCTAATTTTGTGTGTGCGTGTGTGTATAAATTTCTAAGTTCAATGTAAAGATGAAAGAGTTTCCATTTTTCTAAGATGTTGGCCCCACTTAACAAAAGAAAACTTTTTTAATACTCTCCTGTTGTGCAAGGATTTAAGAACAATGAAAATGGCAAAACCCCCAAAGCCCAGAAAGTATACACCTTATACTTACAATGTTGTTTGCAAAGTAAAGCTCCCAAGTGAGAATTTTTACCTTTCTCTTTTTTTTTTCTAGCCATTGCCTGGCTAGATTGATGACTCAGCAAAGTAGTGATTTCTGCATTATAGCTCGGGGATCTGTAGGGGCTCCATGCTGGACACAGATTCTTTCCTGATCTTGGACATTCACTCTCCGTGAAACTCTAATTCATGGAGTTGTGCATGTGGCTTATAAACTCATCTGAGTCAAGCCTTCTCATTCCTCTTTGGTCTATATAGCTATCTTTTGGTAGTCCATAATAATGATTTAACAAAAACAAAACAAAACAAAAAAAAAACAATCTTTTTGCAGCTTCTGCTTAAATAGATTTTCAGACCACAACCATATAACATTTTGCTGTAAGGCCATTTGCAAAAAGGGGATATGTAATCATTTTTCCTCTTTACATTTGGGCTTCTTGCTAATTACTTTATAAATCACAAAAGCTTTTTTCATCACCCTTGATTTTATATATTATATATATTATTCAAGTAATATGTAAATGTGTCCTCATATTCAAGTAATATGTAAATGTGTTACATATTTTTAAAAATGTTGTCAATAATTATACAGATGAGAAATAGAAGTTCTTTATCTCTGTTGCCCTTATCCTCTTTAAACTTATTCTCCTTTCTCCCCAGAGGTAACAACTATTATCAGTTTTGTATATTATTCTGAATCTTTTCTTTACTTTTACAACATATTTGTACTTTTAGAAATGGGTTGTCCCTGTGTTCTTTATTATGCATTTTAGAATCAGCTTGTCAAATTTCATGGAAAAATTACATGGGATTTTGTTTGGAATTGTATTGAATTTATAGATTAGTTTGGAGATAATTGATATATTTAAGATAATGAGCCTCCTTATTAATGAACAGAGCTCTTTAAAATTTTTAAATGAGGCAAAAATTGTGTAGATGATAGAGGCTTTACTCACCCACTTCCTGCCAACACATCAAAGTTGTGAAGGGAACACAGAGCAAACAGCAAGCAGAGTTGCCTAGTGTCTAGATGAAAAGAAGCACCACAGCTAGGGAGAGAAATAAGAAATCACCCTGTGATGGGAGAAGGTAGGAGGGGGCAAAGATGAGAGGCTGCCGAGTGGGACAGAGGCTATGGCAGCTGTAGACATTCCTCTTAAAGGGGCTGAGTCTGTGACCAGCCTTTCACAGTGAAAGACTTGCTAGCTCTGAGTACCAAGGCTTGGTCAGGTGCTTGAGGGGGCAGCAGCGACTTACAGGGAAACACTGAGTTGTCTGAATGAGGGCTAGAGGCAAGGCTCTCTCCCAGGCAGAAGTGCTGGCAGTATCCATTATTTCCCAGCTGAGCTTTCCCCGCTCCCAGTGTGCAGAAGTAGTGTCGCCATAGCTGAGACGTCAAACTAGATAACAGAGGTCGCTCTACCCAGAGGATTCCCTGAAACTTTTCCTGTCCCAGCTTGCCCCAGCTCTTGCCCTACCCAAGAACATACAGTTTTGTCCTCGGTGAGTCCTGTGCTCCTTGCTTAAGTAGCTCCAAGACTCACAGTGGTGGCAGCTGACTTGGTTTCTGACATGGCTTCTTGAAGCAACTATAAGCACAACATCTGAAGATTGCTTGCTGAATCTTAACAGGTGGCTGCAAAAGGGCACAGGTTGAGGCTAAACTTGGCCTGTAGCTGAACCCCTGTTGGGATTGTGTCACTAGACAACTACTACACAAAGCCACACTAGTGAGACTGAGAGACTGAGGAGTTTTGTACATAGAAACAGACACAGAAAGGTAGCTCAAATAAGAAGACAAAGAAGCAGAAACCATATGAAAGAACAGAACACAGATACAGGAAAAATGGAGTCAATCTAATGGATGCAGAGTTCAAAACACTGGTTATAAAGATGCTCAGTGAATGTAGGGAAAGTGTAAATGAACTCAGTGAGAGCTTTAACAAAGAGATAAAAACATAAAAATGGAAATTATAAAAGGAAACCAGTTGGAAGTGAGGAACACTTTATTTGAGATGCAGAGTATGTTAGAGGGAATCAACAGAGTGGATAAAGAAGAGGATCGCACCACTGATATAGAGGAAACCAGGACACCCAATCAGAATGGCAAGAATAAAGAAGTCAAGACTACAATAATAATTTAGGGAACCTATGAGACAAAGTTAAATGTAAAATCATCCATGTCAGAGGGAGAACAAGAAATTGAAAACCTATTTGAAGAAATAATGATGGAAAACTTCCTTAACCTGGTGGAAGAAATAGACATACAACCCTAGGGAGCTCTGAGAGTCCCAAAAAAGATGAGCCCAACAAGGCCCATATCAAGACACATTATAATTAAAATGCCAAAGGTTAAATAAAAGAGAGAATCTTAAAAGCAGCAAGAGAAAAGCAGTTAGTTACCTATAAGGGAGTTCCCATAAGACTAGCTACTGATTTCTCAAAAGAAACCATGAGGAACAGAAGGGCATGACAGAATTTTAAAGTGATGAAAACCCACGGTCTACGATCAAGAATATTTTATCCAGCAAAGCTACCATTGATTGTCGAAGGACAGATGAAGAGCTTCCCAGACCAAAAAAAAAAAAGCTAAAGGACTTTATCAATACCAAGCCAGTATTATAGGAAATGCTGGAGGGACTTCTTTTAAGAAGAAAAAACATGTGTCAAAAACAGGAATAAAAGTAATAACTACATTCCTATCTACAAGTACCTGAAATGAAAAAGAATTAAGTGCTCCAACCAAAAGATAGGGAAGTTGAATGAATAAGAAAACAAGACCCCTACATATGCTGCCTACAAGAGACTTACCTCAAGTTAAAAGACACACAGACTTAAAGGAAGGGGATAGAAAAAGATATTGCCTTGATGGACCTAGAGGGTATTATGCTGAATGAAGTAAGTCAGATAGAGAAAGATAAATACTACATGATTTCACATACACGTGGAATCTAAAGAATAAAATCAACAACAACAACAAAGTGGAAACTCATAGATACAGAGAGTATTTTGAGAGCTACTAGATGGGAGCAGGTTTGCGGGGGATGGTGAAAAAGTGCAAAGGAATTAAGAAGTTCAAATGGATAGTTACAAAATAGACGTGGTGTAAAGTGTACCATAAGGAAAATAGTTAACAATGTTATAATATGTAAGGGGGAAGAGGGGTAGTAGTTTAGTGGGGAGATCACTTTGTGAGTTCGTAGATCTCTAATCCCTATGCTATACAACTGAAACTAATATATTATTGTATGCCAACAGTAATTGAAAAAACTCTGAACTGTACTATGTAAGTATGAGCAACTAATTGTCTATTATATTTCAATAAAGCTAGAAACAAATTTTTTAAAAATTTTAAATGAAATTGTGTACTTTTGTAACCAAAAATTTTGCACATCTTTCATTATATTTTTTCTCAGGTATCTTGTATATCATGTCACATTATTTTAACTTACATTTTAAAACTATTTTTTGCTGGCATAGAGAAGAAAAATTGCTTTTTAAAGTGTTGGTCTTATAACCAACAAAATTGCTGAAATCTCTATGAATTCTGTCATATGTATATAGATTCTCATGAGTTTTATTTGCAGAAAATCATACCGTCTTCAAATATTGCTGGTTTTGTGTCTTAATTTCCATTATATTTACCCATTCGTTCCTTTTCCTTACCTGACTGCTCTGACCAGGGTCTCTAGTACACTGTGGAGTGGAGTAATGATAATGGCCATGCTTTTTCTGTCCTTGGTTTTTGTTTTTTTGATTTTTTTTTTTTTAGGTGAGGCAACCCTTGGTTGACCTCATAGATTCCAAGGAGCTTGTCAGTTTATAATTTTTTATTTTTTACACCTACAGCACCTGGTCTTCCTAGGTGGTCTCCCATCCAAGTACTAACCAGGCCTGACCCTGCTTAGCTTTCGAGATCAGATGGGATCGGGCTTGTTCAGGGTAGCATGGCGGTAGACCCTGTCCTTGGTTTTTAAAGGCAGTGCTTCTAACATGTCACTGTAAACTCTGATGTTTACTCTAAGCATTTGATAAATTCATCTAATCAGTTAAAGAAGTCTTCTGTTTCTAGTTTTCTAAAAGCTTTATCTTAAATCAATATTGAATTGGATTGAATATATTTCTGCAGTTAATGAGATGAGCATATAGTTTTCCTCCTTTAATATTTTGATATAGTAAATTGCTTTAATATGTTTTCTACTGTTTAACCATTTATATATTCCCTAGAAAAGCTATTTTATATTTATACATTTTTATGTATTGTTGGATATTTCATTCAACAATATCTAATGGAATTGGAAGCTGGACTTTGAAGACTGTCTAAAGTAGCTTGTGGCTCCATTGATTCTACGATTTATTTTCAAGAATTCTCTGATTTATATACAACTTTGGAAAGGGTTAGTACATAATACTTTTTCCTCATGGGAGGAAACTGAAAACTAAAAACACTAAATGACCAATCTAACATCATATATTGGAAACAGAGTTATGTGAAGGTTTTACTTATTGGATTTTTCAACTCTGTCATTTGCTAATTTATGAACCCAGTGTTCTTCTGTACAGTGAGATTGTAGGAGCCCCTATCTCATCTCGTTGTTGGAGATTAAAAGCAGCAATGCATGTAAGTGCTTTGGACAGTGCTTAGCACATGGTAAAAACCTCATTCATTTATTCCTTCTTTCAACAAACAATTGGTGCACACTTGCCATGTGTTTTAGGAGCTGAGGATATAGCAGAAAATAAAACAGAAGAGGTGCTTATTTTCAAGAAGTTTATCTTTTAGTAGCAAGGGACAGATAGATAGTGCATAAAATAAAATAAAAATCAGTAAAATATTTCCAGAATGCGTGTGACATGACATGGTTTATATTTTAAAGAGATTACTCTGGTGCTCCATTAAAATGGACTGTAGGAGGTCAAAGCAAGGGCTGTTACAATCTTCATTCAGCGCAAGTAAAAATAGTGGCTTGGACTAAGGTGGTAACAGCAGACTTGAAGAGAAATGGATGGATTTGGAATATATTTTGGAAGTATTATCAGTGAATTTGCTTATGGATTAGCTATGAATGTTAAGAATTTTCTTTAGTTTGCATTTTATAGTTGTGTGTGGCTACTTAGAGAAATGAGTGTGGAAAAAGAGAACAATTCTAGGATGACTTCTAGTTTTTTTAATTTGAACAACTGGACCATCTTCTACTGAAATTAGAATGTTTAGGGGAGGAACAGATTTTCCCCCAAGGGGGAACAAGGTTTGATCATCAATAAAAATTGCCACATTGTACTCAATTTTTGGATTATATTCTGAGCCTCATTCCTTTCTTCTCTTTTGATGAGCAAAACTGTTTATACATTTGCATGAAGAGAATAAAAATATATTTTATTTTAGTTAAAAATAAATATAAAATATAAGCAGAGCTATGTTTTTGACACATCAATTTTGTCTTTATTTTCAGTGACATTTTCTTATAAAAATATGGACAGTTTTACTATATGGGGCTATCGCAAAGTGTGTAAAGTACATTTTTTACTAAAACACATGTAGGAAAACTGGTAAACCTGTGCATCGTTAAGTACCAGTCCCCTAAATAAATATTGCTCCAAAATGTGACTCATATTTACTATTATACCTATCAAGTAAAACGTTGTTGGTAAAACTTTCTCAAAATATACAAAATTATTCCTATATGTGGTTTTTTAATAGTAATTCCTAGAAATGTTACATGAAAAATCTATTTTCTCCATAAAACTGTAAATATGAAAACATATAGTAGAGGCAGACCTCCCTGACATTCATTCAAGCAATATGTTGTATTTACTTTCTTTAGTAGTTCTGATTCCAGCCAACTGAGTATCACCTCGGAAGGAATATTCTCTTTGACTTTAACACAGAGCACTATTCAGTACCTCTTTGACCAGATTATGCATAAAATTTATATGTATAACACTCACTGGAGATTAAGTAATTAAGATGCTCTTAATATTGTAGGGGAAACATTACAGTTCTCATTATTTTAATGGACTGGTGGACTCCAGGGATTTGATAATAGGATGCAATATCTTGCATTCCAAGTAAGCCAAATTCACAGTTTTGACTGTTTGGCAACCTAAATTTACAAGCTTTTGATGACTTGTGTAGAAAGAGGTAGTCTCAGATGAAATCTTAGAGGACAAACCATCCATACAAATAATAACAATAGTTCATATAATGGTGGCTTTATGATTAGTGCCACTCAAGCACTAAGGACTACAGAGCCAGAAAGTGAGTGGCCTGTTAATCTCTGCCTTGGGAGGGGTCCCTGAGGCCCTGAGGCACTTAGAGGGCTGCGGCACAGCTGTCTGCTTGATGCGAGATTGTCTTTTAGGGGCCTCACTATAGATGACTAATAGGTCTGTACAATCCAATAACTGCAGTGTTTGCACTGGGAATACGAAAAGACAAATAGTTTCTTTTATTAAAGGTGTATTACATTTTCTTCCAAAAATAACTGAACTAGCTTATTAAAAAACAAACAGAAGATATGACCTGCTCTGCAATTTTGAGGTACAGTTTCTGTTTTGTCTGTATAAATCTTTAATTGATTGGTTAAGCCTGTCATATTAGCAGTAAATCCAGTAACTCCCTCCATAGGTTCACCCCTACTTCTAAGTTGTCAAAAACTAAAGCGAAACACATATGAGATCCTAGGCACTCCATTCCTAACATCTATCCAAAATATTGTGCTCAGTGGAGAGAGACTTATTCCAACCAATTTAATAGTATTGTAGCTTCTTGCAGCTACCAGCAATGCCTCTTGGTCTCCACACTCCAGTGATGAAACTAGTCTACCCTAGAAGGGACCGCAGTGTCCATCTGACTGAGGGGTAAGTTGTGACTCTTGAAGGGAGGCACTATTGCCACCTCAGAACCACAGTTGATCAAGTGTTTTATAAAGCATCTATTCTGTGCTAGACAGTTATCAATATACCAATAGATAAGCTTCTGCAGGTAGCATATATCCTCCTGGGGTTCCCAATCAAAAAGTAACTGACAAGCAATCTATTTTTTGTAACACTGTGAAATTAAAGATGCTACCGATAAGGTTAATTTGTATCTAGGGATCCCCAAAATGGAGGCTGTCCTGGTGGTCCAGCCCACATCACAAGTCTAAACCTAAGTCAATTTACACTTATGAGAAATGCCTGTCAGGGAAACCTAACAAACTCCAGTCACAGTCCTCTAACTCAATTTAGCTGGTTTATCCTATTGTAGAAAATTGGACCTGCTAGTTTTATAAGGAAATCACTGATCTCCCAGCCAATCCTGCCCTATTTTTGTGTTGAGTCTTCTAATACTCTGTAAAACTCACTCTTGCCTCAGATGGCTCAGGAACCATGTTCCACTGCTCATGAGGCACTGTACTCCCCCAATCCATGGATTATTTTCTCTTAAATAAAGAACATCAAACTCCTTACTAAATTGTTTTAGTTTTGTCATTTGTATACCAACTTAACTATGACAAACCACCTACTAGATCTACTAGATGGAAGATGATTCTGATTTCAAGGTCACTAAATTGAGAGAGAGAGAGAGAGAGAGAGAGAGAGAGAGAGAGAAGGAGCAAGGGAGGGAGAGAGAAGAAAACAAGAAAAGAAGACTCTCAGAGAAGATTTGGGTGTAAGTAATTTACTTGGGGGTGGTCCTAGGAAGCATCAACAGGGGAGTGGGTATGTGAGAGAGCAAAGAAAAATTGCCAATCAGGGGATAGTAATGAGCAGGTAACCTTATTACCCGTGGGCGACTGAATTTAATCCCACTGTGAGCTTTAGGAGTGGTTTAGAATATGTCTCAGGGTTGTCCCATGCAATTGGCAAGGACATTTATCTACCAACTCCTATTGGTCATTGGCTGAGGTGTCAGTTCAGCCAGTGAGTCATCTTCCAGTTTAGGCCTGCCCTGTACAGAGGTCAAGCACCCCAAGGTAACTCTTGAGGTATAGAATGACAGATGCTTATAGTAAGAAGCCATCAGTGTGACTGGAAGGATGAGTGCCAAGGGGATACTGGAGAAGCACCCACAGTGCCTATTGCAATGAGCACCTCAGAATTTGGAGCAGTAATTTTAGATAATAATAAATGAAGTAAGTAAAGTGGAGGAAAGGTGTGGAGGTGGGGGAAGAAATGCCATTTTAAAGAATATGGTGGGAGGTGGGAGAGATGGGCATTGAAAAAGTGACATTTGAGCAGAACCTAAATATTGAGGGATTGAAGCATAGAGGGAGGGGTCTCCAGTAGAGAGACTAACTGGTGTAAAGACTCTGAGATGGCAGAAAGCATGATGGGTCCAGGGGACTAAAGACACCATTATGGGTGAAGCATAGCCAACAGTGGGGTTTTTGGTAGGGAATGCCTTTGTTCAGGTAGAAAAAGGCCTGATCATGTACAACCTCATAGCCATGACAAGAAATTTAGATTTTATTTTGAATATGATAAGAAACTATTAAAGGGTTTATAGCAGTATGTATGATTCAGTTTTGTTTTAAGCAGTCACTCTGCATGATAATAAGAGTAGAAATAGGAGATGGGTTAGGAAACTATTGTAACAATCCAGGAGATTGTTGTGGCTTAGAGCAAAGAAATAGAAATAATGCAATAAGAAATGTTCTTGTGATAAAGGGGAGTGTTTCCTGTTCATGCAATAGTGATATCCAACCACTAATAATAAAAGGTTGAAATATATAGCCAAAAAGATATAAAAATATGTTGAATCATTGACTAAAAACAAGATTTAAGAATTAATAACTAAATGTACACTTAAAGAGCAGTAATAAGAATAATAACTAAAGTATGCAAAAAGCCAAAGGAGCCAAGAGGTTCAGAGCAATAATAAAAATAAGATTCAACCAACCTAAAATCTGGTGAGTCAGACCTTTCCTTGGCCAACCATCAGCTCAACCATGAAATTTCTAGAAAAGTTATGTAGATTATACTTAGTTTTCTTCTGCCTAGGGATTTTTGCACATCACATAGCAAGACTTCCCCAAGTGCTCTTTTGCCAATACATCGCTCCCATCAAATAGCTCACTCACTCCTTGGCTGCCCCTAAAGACTTTCCTTCCCACTTCTAAAACTCTGCCTACAAAATCAAGCCCAAGGCACCTTTCTTCTTTATTACTTACCCCAATAAATTATTAATGGCTCTTTTTGCCTTTGATCCTCTCCCAGCACACAATACACTGTTCTCTAAAATACTTTTTTTATTCTGTCAGTCCTCTGAATGATATCTTTCTAAGGCTCTTATTCCTTGCCTATGGATAACAATCTCCTTAGTTGCTAGATAAGGCTTATCTCCCACTACTCCCTCACAGCCTTCAACCTCAGCTTAACAAAGGTTGTGGTGAACATACATTGTTGCTACCTCTCTGGGTCTTGGCTCTTTCTCTTCCCCTACTCTGGAATTTTACATTGTGTGTGCTGTGCACACACATGTACATGCGAGCACGCACGCACGCGCACACACACACACACACACACACACACACACACACCATCTCTGCCTGCAAAAAAATATCATATTGCAAGTCTGTTCTTAAAGCCTTCCAAATACTTGGTGCTTACCCGCAGAAGACATACAGCAGATCATAAAGTAGCACAGTTACGAGTATTAGCTAGGTATTTATTTATTTGAGTGCCTACTTCATACCAACTTCTGTACTTAGTGTACAAAGAATGTAGAATATAGAATGCTGTTGCTAGCCTTGAGCTCAGTCCAGTGGGAGATATTACTACAGAAATAAACCCTTGTAAAATATACCCTTAATGAGTTTGATGATTGAGATATCAACAATGTTGGAGATTGAGAGTGTTCAGGCAGAACAAATAAGGCTGGGCCAGGGCAGAGGGGTCAACTTAGAGGAAGAGAAAGCCAAGATTGAGCTCAAGCAAAGGCAAAGGTCTCAATACCAAGGAGAGCGCCTTGTGCATCCAGCCTTGAGGCATTTCTCAAATTTTCAGAAGCAGCTCAAAACTTCCTGTTAGGCTCTATCCTGACAACCAAGGGTTTCTGGCTTTAAGGAACCCTCAGAATATCCTGAATTCCTTTGAGTTTAGAAAATACTGCTTCAGCATATGAACTTACAGGATTTGAGGACTGAAGGTTAGTTGAGGAATTTGTATCCTTAGAAGGTCCTCCTTGATCAAATACCTCTGAATGGTTCTCATTCTGGAATTTGAGATGGAAACCAGAACTTTATTTTATTGGGACTTTTTTCTCAGGCTTTGGGAGATTGGAGCCTGATTTTGACTTACGCTAAACAGAATTTATTTCCATGGTCTTAGACCATGCACCTGGCATCTATGATGTTATTTATTAATGCTCTATTTCCTCAAGATATATTGTACATTTCTAGAGTAACACAGTTTAAGAGAAATATAAGCCACATATGTAATTTAAATTTTTTTAGTAATTGAAAAAGTAAAAAGAAAAAGGTGAAATTCATTTGTTTTATTTAAATCAGTAAATCTCAGATGTTATTTCAACATGTAACGAATATTAAATAATTAATGAAATAGTTCACATTGTTTTTTCCTCCTAAGTCTTTAGAATTCAGCATATATGTTCTCATACAGCATGTTTCATTGAGGACTAGCACATTGTTAGTGCTCAGTTGCCACTTGTGGTTAGTGGCTGCTGAATTGCACAGGATGGCTCTGGGTGCTGGCATGTCTGTACTCCCATGCCAGCCCTTCTGATCAATTTTCTTCCCAAATCTCATGTATATTGACCAGAAAAACACCATCACTGTAGGTGGTGATATCAAACCAAGTACTTTTTGTCCTCTGTTTAGAACTGAGTAGGAGGAAGGAGGAAAGAGTGTTTAATTATCAAAATAAATGTGTGTTAAAAAAAAATCAACCTAATAGAACTAACCAGCTAGTTGACCATGTAGTGAGTAGAAAAATGGGTTAATGAATTGTGATGAAATACCTAGTCTATACAGTCATGTTTCACAATGAGGAAAATTAGTGCTAAGGTGGGTTTGCCCTTTTCTCCTGCAAAACATTTTTAGAATGTTTAAAAAGTATACTCTGCTGGTGGGGAGAAAAGAGCACTGGAAGTTAAAAGACTTAAATTTTAGTTTTAGTTCAGCCATTTAGTAGTTAAATTTAGATTCTTAAAGTCTTAAACATATGAATTTGCAGGGTTTATTAATTTATAAATTAATCAGTCTAGCCCTCAGTTTCCTCATCCATAAAAGAAAAGGATTGAGTCAGATGTCTCTAGATACCTCTCACTTCTCCTAAGTCATGTTGATTTGGCCTCAGCTGGTAGCTACAAGAAATACCACAGCCATTGTCTCTTCTGCACTGCTACTGCATAATTTCTTACCTGAGTACCACAGCTAGTCTCCTTCCCAATCTCTCAAATCTATTCTGTTCTCTACACTGCCATCAAAGAAATCTTTGTAAATAAAAATCTCATCATCTCATGCCTAATATCATCAGTAGCTCCGACAGTCCATGGCCTGCTTTTATCTGCTCCCCAGCTTTGACCCCTGGGCTCCCACAGACATACCCGCTTTTATAGCTTTACTGGACTGGTGTGATGTAGGATTTTGGAGACCATCTTTGTCAGCTCAGGCTGCTATAAGGAAATACCGTAGATGGGTGGCTTAAACAACAGAAATATATTCCCCACAGTACTGGAGGTCGAGAAGTCCAAGATCAAGGTGTTGGCCAGTTCAGTTCCTGATGAGTCTCTTCCTAGTTTGCAGATGGCTACTTTCTTGTAGTATCCTCATATGGCCAGAGAGATTATTTCTCTCATGGTGTCTCTTTTTATAAGGGCACTAATGTCATTCATGACGGCTCCACCCTCGTGACCTAATTACTTCCCCTAAAACCCAGCTTCCTATTGGGGAATAGGGTTTCAATACATGAATTTCAGGGGGATACAGCATTTAGTCCATAGCAGGGAGCCAATGGGTCTTCATTCAGGGAGACTGTGAGAATAATTAGATCAATTCCAAGATATCAGTTGCTATTATAGAAAGTCAGTTGTGTGCATGTCATTTTTGAAGAGCTTCAAAACTTAGGCAAGTTTTCCTTATTTTGAGACCAAACACTTTCCATGGGATATTGAGGATTTTGTGCTAGATTTAATCTTTATAATTACCTAGTCAAACATGTCGCTGAATAATTGAGGAAACTTAGACCTAAAAAGGTAGAGTAACTTGCCCGCATCACACAGTTCACCAAGGTTCATAGCTGAATCTGGAATCCAGACTTTCCACTCTCATTCTAATCTTCTTTTATATCCATTCAGAATATAAACAGTAAAAGAATCAGTGAGAATTCGCATCTTCATTGCATTTTTTATTCTTTTAATTTTGAAAAATTTTTTAGCATTTTTAAATTTTTTATAAAGTTTCAAATATATCAGGGGGCCCGCATTCCTCTTCCCCACTTCATCAGGTACTGCTAATTTGTTTTATTAAAACTTGTACAGATTTAGTCTCATCCCATTCTCTGGATAGAGTCAAAACCAAGCCCTCCTTCTCAGCTTCTCCCTTTCTTTCATCCTTGATTTCATGTAATTAAAGACAGCAAAAATGATGCCCTGATTTCTAAAACTTACTTTTGTTTAGAAATAAGTTTAAGACCTTATTATTAAAATCTTTGATTTTTTTCAACTATAAAATGAGAAATATAAGCTAAATAATTTCTATGACTCCTTCCACTATAAAATTGCTTTCTAAACCCAGCAGCTCGTAAAAGGTACATTTCACACAATAGTCATTCCATAAATATTTAGGAACTTGATATTTCGTGGAACAAGATGTCAGGAGTACTAAACAGTATGACTAATTTCTTGAATTTTACTATTAGCAGGCCTAAACTTCTGCCACTTTAAGAGAGCAGTATGTGCTATGACTCTCCATAGCAGCAAAAAAAAAAAGGTATGGAAACATCAGATGTGTTGACCAGTTTTCCACTATAATACTAAATTATTATTATTATTAATTATTATTATTATTTGTATTGTATTTTATTAATTAATGAATAACTTACCTGAAAAACTCCTCAGAAATTTTATTATTTATTTAGTTACTTTAACTAAAATTGTCCCTTAATTTAGAAAGGAATCTATTTATCTATTTATAGTTATATATTTTTAATATGTAATTATTTTAGAGATTGGAAAGTTACTGGGTTTTCATACATAAAAATGATTGTACATTCAGTTTTTTAAATTTTTAGTGTTATTTAGAAAATTTTAAAGATACATCAGGGTGATGAGAGAGCTTAAGTTTAGTGTGTCTACATAGAATTAGGTTGGGTTTTCTCATATAAAATCCTGTAGAACATTTTAAATCTTCTGGTGAAACTTAGAAAGATCTGGAAAGCTCTGTGATTGGCTAGCACAATACTGAGGGTGGGCAAATCAGGAAAGTCTTATAACTTTTAATATATTTGTAACCCAAACCCAGGATTTAAAAAACATACTATATTGTTTAAAAAGCTAATGGTTTTAGCTGTTAATTCCTACAGATAATTTAAAATCGCTAATCTCTTTAGTTTGCATCCTTTTAAAAGTCTCTTATGTTTTTCATTACTGTGATTTTCATTACTATATATTTTGTAAACACTACATCCATTCTTCTGGCTATTTATAAGTGGGTACAAACATACCAAATAACAGACACTCTACCACAAAAGGCTTCAAATTGGATTAGACAGTCAGAAAGGGGCACTTGGAGGGTGGAAGAAGCTTAAGGCCCCCTCATGAGTTGCCTGCCTCAGTTATGTAAATGAATTGGGTGATATTAGACAACCTTTTAAATATGAGTAATTAACTATAGAAAATAAGGTCAGCAAAACTTTGAACTAGAGAGAGATCATTTGAATGAAGCAGAGGTCATGGACTGCAAGCAATTTATATAGACCAGAACAAAGCAGGTCTATGGGGCTCCATTTGTGTGTGGGGTCATTCATACACAGGAAAGAGGCATTTTCAGAATTAGTATTTTGATTAGGATAAGTAATTGAAAATATGCTTTTGTTCTTGATATTAATCACCATCAGTGGTAGCCCTTTCTGCTCTTTGTGGAAAATAGAGGAAAGAGAGAGTTAAGCAACAAGGGGAGATAGTGGACTGTTAATAAACATCATGCATCATCTTGAGTGTAAGCTGTGCTCTTTCCCAGGAATGTGACTTGAGGTATTGGAGGACACTGCAGTCATTGTATAGCAATACTAAGATTTTTGTGTTTTAGCTGGAGGAAAAAAAATAAATTTGAAAACCACTGAAGAATATTTTTTTACTCCACCACTCTAGAATTATCTCTAAAGGGACAAAACCCTGCCTATATCTTTGGAGACTTTTGTGTGACATAAGTAGCTAAGCACTTTCTGAATTGAAAAGATGGAAGGGAGATCAAAATGGTTAAATCTGAGATTTCCTGAGCTTTCTCAAAATTACTTTTCCTTATTTGGCAGCCAGCCCGCCCCTTGTCTTTGTGATGAAAACTGAAAAAGAAAAAAAAAAAAAACTGGCAGAACAAATTCATGGAACATGAACCAGCCAGGTGAGGAATTGAAAGAGGAAGCTTCCACTCTCTTATCTTCTTTTTTTCTTTTTAATTGATGTCAGGAATAAAAAAAAAAAAAAGGGACGTCCTATCTGTCCTGTGAAGGAAAATTCATTAGTAGCAGATGCATTTATTGCTTTACAGAGCTAGTTGTGAGTCGTGATTTAAATGGCACAGTCAATATGAGGTGTAATACAAATTCTGATGTGATACCTGTGGTTTGAAGGAATGCACACAAACCACTAACACTAAGGTTTGTACACTAACAAATTCCAGCTTCACAATTTCCTTGCTGTGTGACTTTAGGCCAGTTATATGCCTCTTTGGCTATTTGTATCCTCTTATGTAAAATGGCAGTAGTAACTGGAAATACATCATTATGTTATTGTAAGGTTTAAATTCATTAATAGATGTATATATGCCTCAAACAATGATAGAAGGACTCAGTGAATGCCACTTTTTGTTATATAACATGTCAAATTTCCCCATTTCCTAATTTGTCTTCATTTCTCATTCCTCATCTTTTTAAAAAATTAATTATATCAAGGGCATCTCATTTGATTATTCCTTGATCACTAGATACTGTTTTATATTTATTTTAAAATAATTGGAAGAAATTTAGTGGGGAGATTGGTGTTTGCTAGCAAGCCCTTCTTTCAGGTGTGTGTGAGTCACTCACAGGCACAAGCTGTCCAGCTGGTCATGCCTCCATGTCAGGTTTCTCATCTCAGGCAGGACTGTGATCTGGTCACGCCTGTCATCTTCCATGCTGATGACGATGACAAACACCATATTATCACTTCCTTTCCTGGTCAGGCCATATCTTGTCCCTGTGTCCCTTCCTTACCTTTGCTCCTCCTATTCTTTTCATCTAGGAAGATCTTCTGATTCTCTCCCAGAGATGAGCAAACATCTCATTATTTTCTTGTTTCCTCTATGGATATTTTATTAAGAAAGTATAGGTTTGTACAGTAGTGACTTTAGAAATGCCAATTAGAAATACATTATATTTGGGGATATGGTCTTAAATAAAAGGAGTTAGGAAACTGTAAACTTTGCAGGCATAAATAATATACACATATATGAAACAGAAGGTATGCAGTGAACTTGGAAAGGAAAAAGCTAATGGAAAAAAAGATACAGGGAAACAAAATTGCTTCTAGTTTTTCTATTCTGTTAATCATTTCATTGAAGTTTTTCTTTACTAAATATAATTATTTGCCATTTCTTTTTTCAATTAATAACAAAGAAAGGAAAGATAAGGTGGAGAAGACTTGTATAATAAATAGTAGAAAATAAGAGTAATTGGGAGAAATGATATTTTAAAATTAAAAATTTATAAAATAGGCAGATTGAGATATAAAGTGATTGTTAAACATTAACATTATTAAGCATTTACTAATAAATAATGCTTTGCATATATTGTAATATTTTTCTCTTGTGACTCTATGAGGTAGGTTATTACTATTAAGGCCATTTACAAATGGAGAAAACAGACTTTGAAGAGACAAAATAGCATAAGGTTACAAACTAGTAAAGCGACAAAGCCGGAGTTTTAACCCAGAACTTTCTAATCCTAGAGTTCCACTATGCTCTCTATGAATATATTGAATAAATGAGCTGAAAGAAAATGGAAATATGACATATTGATTGAGGAAAAGGAAAGTTTTAGGAGAGAAGAAAAATAATGACATCTGTATTGGTGGTAATGATAGGATGTTTGAAGGCTATTAAAAGAAGGACAAAAGGTGTAGAAGAACAAGGAGTGACAACATGGAAAGAAGGACATAAAACCAAGAACTCATTATTCATGCTAATTAATATGTGAGGAGGTTAAGATGATTTTATTTTAATTTAATTTTTTCTCACATCATATATGAGTTCATATACAGAATCATGTGCGGGGAAGCATAGCTATACTCAGACATTCACTGATTGGTCTAACAGTTAATAGGTACCTTCAAAACACAGTGTTCAAATCACAGTGCTTGGTGTTAGAGTTAGAAATGATTTATATTTCAAATTGAGAAGGGGAAACAATTACATTTTTAAAAGCCGTACTTCAGAAAACGTTTGTAAATGTAAGGTAAATGCTAGATGATAAGGTCTAAGGGCAGAGAAGTAGTTGTCTGATGACTGTGTTTCTCAGCTGAATTGTCATGGGGGAAAATGGATTTGGTCTTGATATTTATGGAAAAGAGAGGCTTTAACAAAGGGAGAGGAGTGAGGAGCACATTCCCAGAATGATGTCTGGAAACAGAGTCAACAGAAGTGCAAATCTGGAATGGGCTGTGATCAGAGACCTGTTTAGATGGAAGAGCCTATCTGTGTTTAAAACTCGTGGAATATCAGTTTGAGGTTGTAGGAGGGGACTGGATTATAAAGGATTTTGAATAGCAGTCTAAAGATTTTACTCCATAGGCAGTGGAAATCTTTTAGCATTCTAATAACACATGTTAATTGGTGTTTGAGAAGATTAACATTTCTTACATGTATTGAACTAGCCAAAGTATTTTAAGATAATTTCCAGAACTTTAACATTTAAAGATGACTATATATACTTCTGTTTGCACTGGAAATAACAATGCAGCCATTTGAAAATAATGTGCAGTGACACATCTATAAAGAGTTTTCACTTCTCATTATTTTATGAAGAAATTTTCAAAAATCCTTTATGTCTAGTGATAAAAATTGTGGTACAGCATTACACTGGAATATTATGTGTTCACTTGAAATTGCAATTCTGAATACTATCAGCAATATGAAAAATATTTATGACGTCAACTAAAAAATTTAAAATTTCAAGATTGCAGCTATGTTGAAATTATACACACACACACACATACACATTCGGACAACTGTAATGAAACTGATACATTGGAGATGGGATATTGTGAAGAATTTGATTGTTGTTTCTTACAGTGTTGTCTATAAAAAGAAAGATGAGCGATGAGTGGGATTAATTGTTACAGAAAAGATAAAATCAGTTAAAAGAGTTGCATTGAACTCCTAACTTGGGTCTTGAACTTACTATTACATGAACAGTAGGTGTTTAGGTGTTTCTGAATTTTCATGGGTTAGATAGAGTTCTATACTTTCAACAGATTCTTAAAGTCATTCATGATGTCGACTACCTAGACTATTAAAATAAATCTAAGGGAGCTTTATTTTTAATACGTTCCACAAACATTATTGTAACAACAGTCAAAAGAATTCATTAAGAATTTTTCTAAGAAGTGGCGGTAGATTTTACAATTCAGAAAAGATTTGAAAATGTGTGATTAAAAAGATCTCTTCCAGCTAGGATGATTTTGGTGAATTTTGTTAGAGTATAATTATCAAAGCTACTTGTATTTTATTTTTATGAATGAATTGCTTCTGCATTATTCAAATTAGGTTTTAGATGTCAGAAGTAAAATCATTTTGAAAATGAACTTACCTGTAGTATATTCTTATTCAGAAATATATTTAGGAGAGACTGATTCTAGAAAAGATGAGAGGAAGAGGAAGATATTAAATATATATAATTAAGAAGAGGTAGGAAAAGTGATTAACATTCGAACACACTTCAGCAATGTCTGACTGTTAGAGGTCATTGATTGTAGCAACTGAAACTTCCAGCCAGTGGCAATGTCTTGTTTCATACCAGTGATGGAAATGGAAATGATTTGCTATGGGAACCCAGGCTATATTTCTCTTAAATAAGTTTGATGTTACTGGAGCTGGGAAGTCCCAGGCAAGTAATTAGGTGAATCATGTGAAATTTCTGATGTTTGACTTTTTTGACATACGAATATCAATTTCAGATGATTTGATCCCCAATGTTTCCTCTTCCTTATGACCTCCTTTTTTTCTCTCCTCCTGTCTGTCCCATGTTGTTATAGCCTTCCAAATTTCAGTTACGATTACATTGTTGCTATTATTTTCTTTGAATTATCTGATAAATTTTCATGTGTATAAAGAATTCTGAGGGTTTTAAATGCAATGCAGTTAGACATACATTTTAAATAAAATGCATGTTGATTAATATATTGACACATATATGAATCACCATAAAGGAACTCTATATATAGTGCTGCAAATACATTGTGTTCAAGAAATTCTGATTCATTTTAGTACTCTTATTAAAAGTGTCAGCATTTTGATCACTTTCATTTGAAAAAATCTTTTCTTACAGAACCATTTTAAATTATAAAAATAACAGAGTTCTTTTTTAAAAAAATGGTTTGCAAAATACATATATATACATGTGTATATATATATATACATGTGTGTGTGTATATATATATATATATATAGTATGTAAATAAGGTCTGGAAAGAGTGAGAGGGAGATGGGGATTGTGAAAAAGAGGATTTTTTTTGTTGTTTTGGTGCACAGTTTCAGAAAGAAAACCAATCTCTCCTTTTCTTTTGAAATATTTAAACGTGTATCAATTCTATTCAAAAACATTTTCTCTCAACCTCTCTCCTTAACTCAGCATCACAATGCCTTTCTAGAATATTGACATTTTGCCTATCAGTAAATTATGAAAAAGCAATAGGATGACAGCCTGCTGTGCCATCATATCATCTGTGAAGTTCCTGGGTCTCTGTACTGTATTTACAGAAACAGATGGCTCTTGTGACACTTTCACCAAATGGCATGGCACTTAACTTATCTCTACCATGCAGATCTGCAGCTTTAAGAAACATGCCCATTGATGTCTATGTGCTTGTGGCTATAGCATAACATTTCAGGTTGGGGAAAAATAATTAATTCATTTTCCTCACTCAGTTTATAGTCTACTTTAGCAAAATTTTTTATCTCATATTCAGCCAGCTAATTGAGATCCTTTTTCCTTCCTGTAAAAGAATTAAAAAGATAAGTATTCATCATTTCTGCGCTGAAAGAACTTAAAAAGTTCTTGCTGAAAACTGGCAGTGGATGTGAACTTGGGCAAATATAAAAGCCTGCTTAGTAATGACAAATATGAAGATCATGAAGGAAAATTAATAGTTCAGGTAGAACTCTTCCATTCTGGAAGGATGCCTGAAAGAATTATTAGCTCATTTTGTAATTCATAATTATTTGATTTATTTTTATTTATTTAATACAAACACTTGAATAACATTTACTATGGGTTGGGCATTGTTTTAAATAATTTACAAATATTAATTCATTTAATCCTCATACCAACTTTATAAAGAAGGTACTATATTATCTTTGGTTTACAGGTTAAGAAACAGGCACAGAGACTGAACATTTTACACATGCATTATGACATTTAGAACTATAAAATTTAGGTGGAAAGTAATTTTTTTGAAAATGGAAAATTTCTGTTTTAATCAAAATTTAGATACATAATTTTAGGTACAAATGAAGAATTATATCTATAAAGAAGCACATCTAGTATTTTTATGTACTTAAATTAGAATAGGTACAGGTCATAGCATGTAGAAAATCATGCACCAGAAATGGATAATTCTGGGCAATCTGAGAGATTGTATATGGGAAACAGAAAGCGGAATGTACATTCTGGTGCCATCAGTTGCCTCATCTAGTCCCCAAAATGGAACTACCTGTTTGAGAATGATGTGTTAAGCAGGAGGATGATGAGTTAATAGCTTGATGAGTTTAAAATGAAATATCCAAAATTATATTCTCAAAGACAGCTGCTTCTATGGACGGGATAATAGCTGTCAACTTCACCTTTTCTTAATAAAAATGTATTGCAAGGTGAAAGAATTACTTCGAAGGGCCCTCTTCTGTGTGGCAGTCCCAAAGACACTATTTTAAAGTGGGAAAATACTCATTCTTGTCATAAAATGACAGAGTTGATGATAGATTTTGAGGAGCCTATTAAACCCAGTACCTCCGTTTCCCGAAAAATGTTTTGTGTAACCCACTGAGTAACCACTGTTGAAAAGTAACAGGTCACAGTGGGAGACAGCGAGAAATGGGTCTGCAGAAGCATTTAGCATTTAATGGTTCTGTGGCTGTAGTGAAGCAGTGTGCTGAAATAATTCTGATTAGGCTCGGTCCGTCAGGCTACATAATCAGACTCGTCTCTTCTCCATTCAGTCCTTACTGTTCAGAACAAAATCACAGTTTAAGGCACCATTTTAAGTAGTTCATACGCTGTTCTTTAAAATACGACCCTTTTTCAAATTGGTGCATGAGCCTTTTTTATACCTGTGGGAATAGCTAACCAGGAAATGAAAAGGTTATGTTAACATACTAATAGAAAAACATAGGCACATTCTACTTTCCAATGGGAATGTTCAAATTTTTAAAATTCACTCTAATCATCCCAAAGAAATGATTGGAAAGTACCAAAAGGAGTAACGGGTATAAATTATACTCCCTAGCCTGACTTCTGTTACCAGCAATGTATGCCATATGGGTGACTTGGGAAGCTGATTATTTCCATTTTCTATCATCTGGTACCACTAATAACATATATACAGTGCAGCAGATGTAATCAGGAAGAAATATTTTTAAAGGCTTTCTGCCTATATTTGTTCTTTCTTTTAAAAAAATAAATCAGAAAATTAGTTTACATGTTTCGTTTTTGTTATGAATTTGAAGCTAATTAGGATATAGTAAAGAGAGGAAATGCTGTGCAGAGGTGGGACACAGGCAAGGTTCTCTGATGTCTGTTTGGCTGGGCTTTGGAGGTCATGTGCCTGTGGTTATTGTTGCCCTCGCTGACAATGAGCTTTGAAGGAGATTGTGTTACATGTGGGCTGTGCTTTTGAGAAGAAAAGCATTATTCTAAGCAGGTTTTAAGAAGTGCTGAAAAGAGCTTCAAAGAAATATATCCACCCATTGTTCATACAGTCACTGTAATAAACGGGGGACAGATTTTTAGGTGTATTCTTAGGTGAATATATAGTAAGTGGTCACTTTCTAAACTTGAATCATAGCCTGTGAATGACTTATAAACCTGCTTCTCTTGAAGTTTTCCCAGAGAACCTTAAAGCTTGAAAAATAATCATTAGAAATTCAAGCAAAATCAGGTAGCTTAAGGCAGTGCCAACAGTGAGGTCCAACTATATATACATGCTACATCTTAGAATGCCTTCTCCTTTACTTTCTTTAGGTCTTCTAAACATGAGCTATAACCCTGATGTATTTAGAACTTTATTGAAAATACCTATTTACTATTTATTATTTTTATTTGTATACTTATGTATCAATGATATCTGACTTACAAGAATAATAATAACCAACATTTAAAAGTTTTTACAACTTGGATAGGTAAATACTAATGATAATGGATACTAGAGAAGCCCAAAAGAGGAATGAAATTGAGAAATAAATAGGTAACAGAAAAGAGACAAAAGAAAATAGTTATATTTATTTTTATTAAGATTTCACATTAATTAGTTGAAGCAAATAGTTTCTAGGCTACTATGAAGGATAAAGGCAGAAATTATCACTGTAAGTTATATGAATGGCAGGTTATTCATGCATGTGAAGTAGGTTGGATGCTGAAATAAACAAGCCTGTCTCAAGCAATTACTGTGTCCTGTAAAGAAAGAATCTTTAAACAACTATCAGATAGGAAATTCTAACTGTTATTTTGAGTTAATACTAGGTTAAAAAAAAAAGTTATATGATATATTTTCCACCAATAGGTGAGAATATGGCAGTTATTTTCCTAAGACAGTATTTCCAAACCAGAGACTATTGTGTATTTGCTAAATAATGTTGAGCAACTAAACAGATTTTTCTTGCTTTTAAATGGATACGAGTAAATGTTTAGCCCCCATTGTAGTGCCACAAAGCCAGGCTGATCACCCTGGGAGGCCTCAGAGGAACTGAGCAGCTTTGGATTGGCTGTCAGAGAACTTTAACGTTTTACTGCACATGGTCAGGCCACAGCAGGGTTCAGTCGCCAACGTTTTCTCTGCAGAAATGTGCTGGGATGGGCACTTTGTTTAAGATTTTCTTTTTGCTACTGGAAGGAAATGGGAAGCAGTAAGATAACTTCATTTGTAAGGTAATATCTGTGTTTGTTTCTGTGCAAAGGAAAGTGATGTTTGACTGTTTACTGGGACCGATTGATTTTGCTCCCCTTCTCAAGTATCATTTTAATGATTTGTTTAAAACTGAAGCCAAAATTAGAGGTGTATTCCAGTAGTAAAGGCTTGTCTGAAACATATGCTCTCTGTTTATTGATTTGATTTGATTCAGTGTGCTGATCTGGTTAGTGGAATTTGAATCAAAAATTGATATCTTTCACATAGTTTGTTAAAACACTTAAAAGGGGATTTGGATAGGGCAATGACAGTCAGATTTTTACTAGTCAAATGTGAACATGGTGTAAAGAAAATAAATGCTAGTAGGTTTGTGCTTGCTGTAGGGTACACCAACAGGGTATGTTAACATGTAATTTCAATGTATTATGTCATTCTGTATATAGATCATTGTTCTTAGTGGTCTCATGGGCCATTTTTATATTACCTGAAAACAATTTTTCAGCCAAACCTTATCAAACCTTATTCTTTCTGATCTGCTGTATTCCTTAGGGGGAAAAATATATATATATATATATATATACGTGTGTGTGTGTCCTATATTCCAGAGAATTCAGTGGTCAAGAGGATAAGAAAAGCAGGATTAGAGGCACTTTTTTAAAAATGTCATAATTGAATTTGTTAGCTCTAGCTCATGAAATATCTTTAAAGACCAGCTGTAAGATTATATTCAATGTCTCAGTGTTTTGAACTTTATGAAATGAAACATGGTATGATTATACTAATGCAACAAAGTTTTGCATCCTTGAAAACACCTCTAAAATATCCATTATCTGACTTTTTACAGCTGGGCATAGAGCAAGTGTATTGAAAGACATTCTATTTTCCTGGGGTGGTTTTCTCTTCATGCTCATATTTTTCATTGACAATAGTAAAATAGCATAAAAATCACCATAAAATTAACTTACATTTATACACTACTTTTCAGTTTACATTATCTAGTTTTATTCTCTTAACTATTTTCTGAAGAATGGGCAGGCCTCATTATTCCTGTTCTTTTTTTTTATTTTATATATGTATTTAAATTAATTCCAATTATACAGTACATTGTTTAGACATCTATAATGCTCATAAAACGATCTCCCCAATTGCTCCCTCCCTCCACTGGCCCTCCATCATTATTCCTGTTTTAAGAATGAGAAAAGTGAGATTCAGCAAGATTCAATGGTGCACCACCCCAAACTATCCAGCTCGGAATACACAGAGCTGAATTCTGACTCAGGCATTCGGGCCAATACTCTCTGAAACATCATGTTGGCTCCCTGTGCTGGATGTGTGCTTTAAAGATCAGACTATTTGAACTAAGCTCTTTAATAGGAAGGCTCTAGCAACAGCTGGTGTTAGGTAGATTAAAAATAAAATTAAAACCCTTGGTTAGAATGTGGAGTAATCAAGAGAGTGAGAGAAGATGGAGAAGAGACTGATGTTTAAAGAATTGTGGGATAAGGGCAACTTGATTCATGAGGTTCATGCTTCTTTCCTTTTCTCTCAATCAAAACAAGTCTCCATCCATCCAAGCTGTGCTTCTTTCCCTTGTCCCTGGGTGCTTTGGGGAAATTTGCCATGTTTCGTCACCATAGGCCACTGTTAATTACAAATAAGACTCTAGGGCACCTCTTTTAAACATAATATTACATTTCCAGAAAATAAACTATCAAATCTATAAATCTTTTCTTTATATTGTGTATGGCCTAGATATCTTGTTTACTCGAATTATATTAAGAGTAATATTTATTTCAAGTTGCATTCACTTGCCGTGTCTTCCTTTCTTTCATTCTGAATTTTCTTACTTTTTAAACAACTATATTCTTATGATTTATTTCCACTGCTTTGTCAACCCACTTCTCTCTGACTTTCCTGACAGTGCTCTGGTTTTCATGTTTTTTTTTCTTTTTTCTCAGGAAATCTTGCAATGGATACTAATTTCCTTAATAGCCTTGCCCTGAAACTTAAATGAAAATTGAAATGCTTATCAAGCCTTGGCCCCAGTTGAAATACTTGCTGCCATTTTGTTAGTATAAATAAAGTTGTAAGAGAACATCTTTTCTACCTCCTTCTTTAGTGTTTAAGGTGTCCTGATAATTGGGAAGTCCTTTATCTGCAAGAGGTCTTAGGGAGGGACATATTCTAAAGCCAGATCTGTTAATCCTGTTATGTTTACAACCTTTGAGCACTCAAAAAGTAGAAGAGTCATTAGAAGTATATTTTACTGTTAACTTTGCATGTCTCATGAAACACATTTGTATATGCTTATGTGTAAATTTTTATACATACTATGTGGTTAACTCTTTTTAAATGAACATTTAGTTTTACTACTGAAGATTATAAAAAGAATTTAAAATGGCTCATATTTCATATTACCTATATATGAGTGATAATAAATTCTAATGATCTAAAGATGTGAACAGTACATTCAACTATGAAATATGCAAATTTCTCTCCTCGAGTCCTCCCTGAAGGTAAATGCTGTTATCAGTCTCTTGTGTATCCTTCTGGAAATACTTACTATGCATGTGCTGGCTAGATCTTTTATGATATAATATTTTACATATGAAATTTTAAGTTAACATTATTAGCTGATCATTTTGTGGAATTCTTTTATTCATTCAATAGATATTTATTGATGTTCTCTGTGTGTTAGGCATCGTTCTAGGCACTGGGAATATAGCTTGGACAAAAGCAGACAAAATCCCTATTCTCTTGAAGCTTGTGTTCTAGTGCAGGAGACAACAAACAAATCAATAAAATACATACTGTGTTACATAGTGATTAGTGCTAAGGAGAAATGTAAAGCAGGGGAAAGTGATAGGGAGTTGGGTGTATGTTGCCATTTTGAACAGGGCAACCTCAGGTGACCTCACGGAGTAGATGACATAGAGTAAGGCCCTGAAGCAGATGCAGAAACAGGCAGTTCAAATACTTGGAGGAACTAGGCCCCAGGATAAGACCCAAGCTCAAGAAAAACATTTTCTTCTAAATGTCAAGAGGTATTTTTTTCTGGAAAGTCACCCAAAATAAAGAGAGATAATTTATTTAAAATAATTAGTAAAGGTCGTATGTCACTTCATTTACAGAATGGAAATTCTCATTCTTACTTCTTCTGCAAAAACATGAGACCCAGATAAAAAGTTAGAGTACTCCCACCTTCTCAGAAAAGATGCTGTGGTAATCCAGGAACTCTCCAGTTACACATTCGTCCTTCACCGTAGGTCTTGAAATTGCTAAGAACTTTTCTTCTAGGTTGGTTGAAAAATCTAATGTGTTTTCCTCCGTTTTGTACAAGGGCCATTTCCAGAACCTTCTTTTTTCTTAGGTTAGTAGCCATCACCACCACCTCCATAGAGGGCATGGAGTTGTGCTTGCATGCAGCCACCTCCCTGTGTTTGGTGATGGGACTGTCTACCCTTGTTGTTTCTTGGCAATCAGAGCTCAGGGCTTAGGTCTGCATGGTACATGGCATCTGATTATAGAGGTTCTGGCTAAAGATTTTTTTTTAAATACTAAATTTTACACACACAGGAGTTAAAAGGCAATGAACACTTCTTTGGTTTATATGGACATAAGAGCATATCAAAATAGGATATAAGTTTGCCCCCAAAAAATGATTTTGCGCACTTCAAGGGGAACTTAATTAATTCAAAATGCAAGCAGATTTGTAAAGGGTACTGAAGATCGAAGCTGTTGGCCTGATCCCAGACTTCTTTATTCAGTCCAATCCTTCCCCATCCCCCACTCCACTTCAGGGGGAGGCTCTCACCCCGTAGTCATCAGTACTGTAATGCCTTCAGCAGTACAGTGCCTGCTGAAGAGTGTTGGGTATCTCTACTGAGAACTTGAACAGAACCCTATCAAGTCATTTGTGCTTTTGAAGAGTAGTGTTGACAACAAGACAACAGACCCAGAATGGAGTCCCTAATGCTAAGCTCCATGTCACCAAACTGAGACTTAATTATAATTTTGGCTCTCCAAAATCGGGAATTGCCTGGTCAGTATGCATTAGGTGATCTACCTGATAGACCCTTACTGTTCCCTAAAGGAAAGTAACCCTGTAATAACCAACTCTCTTTCTTGCCTAGTATAACTTTCTTGTTCCAGCTCTCATCTGCCTATACAAGTCTTTAATTTTATACAGCTCCTTTCTCTCTGCTAGATTGGATGCTGCCTGATTCAAATAGATTTTTCCTCAAATAAGCTCTTAAAATTTTTAAACATGCCTCCGTTTATCTTTTAGCAATAGTTTACTTGCTGACTTGACTACATCCAAATGTGGCATGTTTCGATCCTTTCTAAGATGGTGTGACGGTTGGGAAAGTATTAATATTGATGGGAAGGGGTTGGAAGGGAAGGCTTTAAAGAAATAATACTTTCTTAGAGAGTGAAGTAAGGAATTTAAGTAAGAAACCACAGCTAGATGAAGAAGAAGGATGTGATTAATAATTAAAAGCTGTGAAACTCTACCCATGTGCCACCTTCACTGAATCAAGCCACTAATTTCGACACTGAACTATTACAATAGTTTTTTTTATGGTCTTCCAGTCTCAAAATTGCTTCGCTTCAGCCTATTCTCAATACAGTCTTTTCCAGTATTTAAAATGGAAATCAGGTCATGTCACTCCTTTGCTCAAAACCTCTTAAGGGCCTCCCATTTCACTCAGAGTGAAAGTTAGAGGCCTTATAATGCTATAGCAACTGTAGATCATCTGGTACCTCATTTTATCTCTGCCTTCATAACATACTTTTCTCTCATTGCTCACTCCCTTCAGCCACTCTGACCTCCTTACTATTCTCAAACACTCAAACTCCTACCTCAGGGCCTTTGCATTTGCCTAGAACATACACCTTACCTGCAAAGCCTTTCCCCAATGGCTCTCAGACTCAAGTTCCTCAGGTTTTTACTCTAATCACACCTCAAGGAGTTTTTTCTCTAACCACCATATTTAAAACTGTAGCCTTACCCCCTCTTCGAACTTTTATTCTCTCATCATACTTTATTTTTTCCTTCTTACATATTTATTTATTTATTTACTTACTTATTTATATTGTTTACTTTTTGTTTTTGTTTTAAACTATGGGAGAACAAGGATTTCTGCCTTTTTTATTCATTGATGTCTCTAGCACCTAGGACAGTGCCTGGTACCTAAGGTACTCAGTAACTATTTTGTTGAATAAATGAATGAGAATAAATGGATAAATGTTGGATAAATGGTGGGAATTAATCTGGGGAAAGAGAATTTACTTTCTGTAAAAGTAGTGAAAGTCTGGGAAACCACACACACACACACATACACACACACATCAAAAAACAAACAAACAAACAAAAACAAAATGAAAAGAGTTTAGTGCCTATACAGCCCATGTCTACTGACAGGTATGTTTCCTGGATGTGCAAGATAGTTGATTCAGAAAGACCTTGGAGCCTCCAATGTCATGCTCTAATGCAAATGATATTGGGAATAGCAATGAGAATAATGTAAAAAAAAAAAAGTGGTAGAATTTACAATTGGTTGTTTTGCTTCCAAAGTAATAATTTTCAAAGTAAAGGAATTGACTAGGAAATAAATGAACAATAACTCTGTGTTTCTGAAAATGCAGACTTCATTTACATTCTGATCTGTGTGATTTTTCAAGCTCAGTGATCCAAGGTCAGAGGGCACTTGTATTAGCATAGACCTTGCTTTGTTAATTCACCTCTGACTAAACCTCTGAATTCTTTTTTATGATGGTGGCATTCTGATGACAATAAAACCAAGCTCTCATAACACCAGCAACATTTATACAGCACTTAGACAATTCTTAAATGAATTGTCCCCAGAGACCTTAAGAGATAGGTCAGGATTATTAACCCCATTTTGTACACAGAGAGGACGTAATTTGCCTAATGTCACCTGGTAAGCTATTGAATTCATAATTTGATTGCTTTATTTAGAAATAATGACTTATTTAATACAGGTCATATTGCTTTAAAGATGACCTCTTTTTAAATGGATAGCTTTATATTTGGATTTTAGTTAGTTAAGTTAAATATTTGGACTTTACTTCAGTAAGTTAGTTAATTTAAATAGTTAACTAACAGTATTCCAGATTTCTATAAGACCAGAGCTTCAGATTTTCAAGTTGGAAGACTGATTTAGAGAACTGAGAGGTTTAAGACTCCCAAAGCCTTTTTGGTATTGAGTAGGATTAGGTCACTCTGCTCAGATACTACTGTGGAGAAATCTATAATGGTAGTCTTAAGTGTGATTGGGGGTCTTCCCAAGACATAATTTAAACCCTGTTTGAATTCCTTTGCTTTTATTTTATTATGCTCATAAAATTCCCCTTGGTTCAAAAACTTAGTACAACTAAAATTGAAAATCAGTGCTTGCATAGATAACTGACAAATGGAGACAAAATCCTCATTAGGTGGTCCCAAGTGACAATCAATAGTATGGGAAACACAGGACAAACATCTCTGAAGCTTCGTCAAAGTTGTATTCAGAGCCCATTTTATTTTACTTCTTTTATGGTTCACTCCTTTTTCCTTACAGAGCAGTATTATGAAAAAGGCTCAAATTCAGTTCAACGAGCATGGCAACTACTCAGGAAGCTGTGAGGAAAAATAAAAGTAAGGGGGCCAGTTGTGAGTTCATGTATCAAGATGAGACCAGAAAATTAGAGCATCTAAAAAGAATTTTAAAGAAAAAATGATGGCCAACTTTGAATAATGAGAGTAAAAAAAAATAAATGTCTAGTCTTTATTTCATCTTTCATTTTATCTTTATAGAGAGATTTGTTTAGTGCAAACAACAAAAAATGCGCAACCAAATTATATTTTTAATTAACCCCTTTTTATGGGAAATGCATTCATCCTCCTTAACTGTTCCTAAATCTGATTTACTGCATTTTTAATCCCTTTTTTTTTACAATCTGACTTATTATTTATAACATCTGTTAGGAATATGAACTATATATACCAATATACCAATGAGTGATTTAATTGGACTCTTAAAAGAAGAGTTTTGCACATGAAATTTATAAATGTTTTGTATCCAAGTGTATTAAAATTGGTCAGACCAATGTGTAAATTGATAGAACAATAAAATTATTAGATTTTAAACTGAGTCAAATTAAATTTTAAAATTAAGATCTTTGTAAGGCTAAAGCTCAAAAAGTGACAGTAGTAGAGGCTTCTTTAAATAAGCCATAAATAGTTCCCAGGACCTAGAAAATCAAGGGGGCTTTTAATAAAATGTAGTTGAAGCATCCTTGGGAGCATTCTTCTGGCTATCTACATTGCCTTCTTCAGTTAATTTAAGCAGAACAATGAACTGACAGATCTGAATTGTATAAATGACAATTTGGTGAAAAGATGAATTGTGCAAACTATATGGGTCATGTTTATACAACTTTCTGAACTTTGAGAGATAGTCTGGAATGTATTCTATTGTTCAAAGGTCAGATTAACTCACAATACAATTAAAAGTTTGATGTTTCCTACCCCTATTTTTAGCCAGAATTTGAAATACAGAAATGTCTTTTACTTGCTGAATTTTAAAATATGCTCATTAAAATAGGGAGCATGTGACTAACCTGATTGCATACAAAAGGTGTAGTTTTCTTAACACCTTATATATCTGCTCTTAGCACACAGCATTTTGCCAGTCTGAAATTTTTCCCCCATTCAACAGTATATATTAGTATTAATACCATATTTTAAAGGAAGAAATGCTATCTATGTTGGGTTTTTTGTTCAACTTCTTAAAAATCAATCAGATTAGTACAACATTTAGTTATATGTCCTGTTGTCACTTTATACGTTAATGAAAGATGACTAAGTGATCATATTTTGTAATGTGTATTATTTAATACACTATATTTTTGATCAAGTAATTTCATTGTTTGTTTGTTTTCTCCCAGAGTATCCACTTCAAATAGTATTAATAAAGTCTGGGCAACTTAATTTAGTGGGTTTCAAATTCAGGAGACTCACTTTTGATCAAATTCAGCTTCATTAGTAGATTCTATAATAGAACCTTAAGAGACTATGTTTTGATTAACACTAGAGAATTAAAAATTGGAGTGATACTTATAATTTCTTATTTGATCATGATAATTCTTTGATATGTTAAAGAGTCTTTCATCTGAAAGCTTCAAAGAGTTTTACCTATTTTTATAACTATATAGGAATTCACTTGTAGTTATTGCCCTCAATTTTAGTTGGTCACTTTTAAAATGTTAGAGCAGCAAAATAAGTATTATTTATTGTCAAATTATTTCTTTCCCACCCCTAGCCTCCTTAAAGTACATCAGTAGCTTCTCATTGCTCTTAAAATTAAGACTGAAAGATCTATATGACACTGTGTGATGGGACCTCTGCCTGTTACTCCAGCCTCATTAGGGTACCTTCTCTTCCCCTCTGCTTCGCTAAGGCCACACTCCCCCTTCCTAACCCTATTCATCAGATATCAGTTCAGATATCATTTCCTCCTTAACTAAGGCAGTTCCCATCACCACATACTCTAGGAGCACCACACATCTCTGCATGATGACTTTTCAAAGTAAATTCATTTTTCTGATGATTTGACCAATATCTGTCTCCTGCAATTGACTAAAAGCTTCATGAGGGCAAAGCAAGGTCTGGTTTACTGATGTTTGTGTTATTATATTTCTGGTGCCAACATAGAGTTTGGCAAGTGATAGACATTTCATAAATATTTGTTGAGTGAATGAAGGAAAGAATAAATAAATTATCTATGAGGGCAGGACTTTTTATATTCTGTTCACTACTGTAACTTCAGTGCCTAGAACAGTGCCTGGGCCATAGTAATCACTCATGAAATATTTATATTTTTCCTCATTTTTTACATCATTGTATGGCCATTACCATCTTCCATCTCCAGAACTGTTTTATCATCCCAGACTGAAACTACCCCTTAAATAATAACTCCTTATATAAACCAACCATGGGGTTTTATAAAACTTTTTGTTTGCCTTCGAATTTTTTTCTTCCCAGCACTGTAGGTGGAAGTTTAAGATGTAAAATATGTAAACATGAACTGCTTTTGCTTCTTTAATAGTGTTGGATGCCTTCCCTTTCTCTGTTTCACTCTGTATCTTAGTTGGCAGTAACATCATCTGGAGACTGTGTTCCAGGACGATACCCAGGAGAGATTGGGGAACCTGGGTCCACAACCTGGGGAACATCTGCTCCCCCTCCATATACGATATCTCACTCATTTTCCCAATTTAAACCCAGAGATCATCTTTTTTCTCTCTTTTCTTTCATCAGCACCTCCTCTGCGTGTGTGCATGTGTACACACACACACACACACACACACAGTCACTCTTCTAAGACTGTGAGCTGCTTAAGGGTTGAGATCATGTCTTACTTGTCTAGATTCCTGGAGCTCTGTAATGTTTTTTGGCAGAGTGTGTTTTCTTCCCTGTGAGTGAGAAACCTTCCCTGTTTTACTTTCTTCTAGCAAGGAAATTTGACCACCTCACAAAGTGGCATATTTCACTGTTTAACCATCATTATCCTAGAAACATTCTTCACCATGTTGTTCTTCATGTGACCCATGACTCCTGCATCAGAACTTCCTGGGGCTGCTTATTAGGAAAGTGATTTCTAGGCCCCGTTCGTACCTATTGGATCAAATTCTCTCAAAAACCTTATTTTCAGTCTTCCCCATGGTCTACATACAGTGTTATTTTGTATAGCATCATGTAGATCTTCTATATTTGTTTGGTTTATATTTAGTAAGCTCAAAAAATAGTTTCTCACTATCTGCTATATAAAATTCTTAGGACCTTCATATGTTTACTGAACAATTTAACTAGCCTAATTGAAACTTGTCTTCCCTGAAAGTAGTTACTTTAATCATCTTTAATAAGACTTATTTAATCACTGTTGCTGTACTGCTCTGAATATATTCATATTTTGAAATTAAATCTGTTCCTCTTATAGACACAGGAAAAAGTTTATGTTAATGACATGCTGAGTCTATTAGATAGAACAGAGCTAGTTAGTGTAATGAACCCCCAAATTGTAGCAACTTCACTGAGTTAGAGTTCCTTTCCTTCTCATGTAACAGTCTAGTAGTGGAAGAATCTCTGCTTAGCACCCTTCGGGTACCTAAGCTGACAGGGGCCATGACATGTGACTTCCGAAGTCACACTGGGCATTGAAATCCAGCCATCAGTAGAGACATAAGACAGATGGCAAAGACACATTTGCTTCTTAAACATCTGTACAGGGAAGTGATACATATTAGTTCTCTGACATCTCAGGGCCTCACCCAGATACAAGGGGAGCTGGAAATGGAGACCCTAGCTATCTAGGCTCCTCCCCACAATCACTCTGCACGACAGAAGGTAGACAGCTAGCCATTACTGCACTCTGGATTGCTAGGCTTCTATTTATAGTTATAGTAATTGCTCCCATAAAACCATGAAAAGTGTGCCATGTACTATGTACTATAAAATGTTAAAATAATGTATGTGATAACATGTTTACAAGTGCAGTGACAGTAAGATGGCATATGGCCAATCTGCCATAAACCAATGTAATTTGCTCATTATTGAGTATTTGCATGAGTGTACAAGGTAGCAAATGATGTCCCTTTAAATAGCCAAAAGCTTCTAGGGGTGGTCAGTCTTCAATCTGTTCAATTTGATTTACCAAGGGATCCATAGTTTTCTTTCTCTGAAAGGTAAAACATGATGCACATTGGTTAACTTGCAAGTTTCCCGTCAGAATGAATTTCATCAGCCTTCCTCCTGTCTTGACATTAAGGGGTCATGGAGTTGGTCCTAAATCCCAACAAATGTATTAGTCTTGAAAGAGTAGAGTGAACTTGATGCTGAAATTGGTGCTAGAAGTCAGGACCTTATGTCCCTGGAACACCAGCAGCCACGTGGTGGTGGAGGTAGACCTCTTTGGGTGCCATCTGGTTGAGGTCCCCTCAACCTGCTTTATTTCAGACCATACTGTCTGCTTTTTGGAATATATTTTGTTTCATAGCCAGCTGGAAGAGGGAGAACTGAGTTTCAAGATAATTTTGGCATTTTGCCATGCTAAGCTGAATTAGGCCGCTGGATGACAGGCATGCCTCAGAGAAACCAAAGATAAATGCCAATTTTAATAGGGTTGTTTGTTTATCCATTTCTCTCCAGTTAATAGATATGAATGGATTCCAAATTCAGTCCAATGGTCATGTAAAAGACAGGAAGTTAAGAAAAAAAAGAAGTGTCTGGGGTTAGTCCATGATTTTGATACTACTGAAGTTTTGTTAAAACCAAAGATTAAAAATAAGTTTGTAAATTGCTATTGTTTTATAGTGATAAAAGCACAAAACAATTCTGTATGCTGCATAAATACATAATAGCACAGGTGTATAAATATCTTGTTACATGTAAGGTTTTCAAAATTGATGTTCTAAAAAGTATTTCTCAACTATGTTTACTTTTAAGGATTGTAAACAAGAAATAATTGTCACAATTAAAAGCAGAATTGGCTTGTAGGGGTCAGGTGTTTGAAATTTTAATGTAATCTATCCTTTGCTATATCATCAATAAGGCCAGTTTTAAGAAATCGACATCACAGGAACCAAAGAGTAAACATTTTTATTGTCCTCACAGTTTTTGCAGAGAGTATGAACCAAATGAGATTTTTAACATTTTTGCTTGATGATAATTTTTACCTAATAGTATTTGCAATAACAGATTTTCAATTATAGTAAATGTTATGGAATCTCATTTTTAAAAAATCTTGCAAAAATTTATGCCAATCAGTAGTTGTTTACTTTGGAAAGACTGGGTTTGTTATTTTATTTTTCCAAGAGCGACTGAGGCAAGTATTCACTACCTTGAATTATCGAATTTTTTTATGTTATACTTTTGCATTATTGAATTATTTTATTGTACATGGTTTACTGTCTGAATTGTGTCTGTTGGGTTTCCTGCCTTTTCCACCTTGATGTTATTCATCTTTTCTGAAGGCTACTTTTAAATTACATCAGATCTCATCTTGACCTTTTGACTTAGCACTGATTTTATCTAACAGGATACATTGATTGTATTTGGTTAAAAAAAATTAAGCTATTATTTTGTTATTGGAAAAATAATCCTTAGCAATGATTTATTATCATATTCTGTTGACCTAAATGTGTTTCAAAGTGATGAAAGCCCACTGACAACAGTTGTCAAAGCAAGAGTAATGAATGTAACAAAAATTTATTTCCTAGAAATGTTTGGTATAATTGCTAACGTGGCAATAGAATTAACATATAATCTTTTGGTGGTCTTTGCAAAGGCTCAAGGGCTTTTTTTCTAATTTTTATTTTTCAACTAACATTTACATTTAATATCATTTTATATTAATTTCATGTGTACAGCATATTAGTTAGTCATTTATATAATTTACAAAGTGATCCCCTCAATTAGTCTAGTACCCACCTGGCACTATACATAATTATTATGATATTATTCACTATATTTCCTATGCTGTGCTTCACATCCCCATGAAGGGTTTGAGGGTTTAAATCATCATGGGAAGGTTAGAAATGAGGCAGTTCCCTATCAATAATACACATAAGCAAGGATGAAATAATTTCCCACAAGATGTCTTTGGGAAACCATACCTATGCAAAACTACATATATTCGTTTTAGGGAAATTTACCCAGAATTGAATTATACTAAAAACTATTCAAACTAATCAAAGAACTCCATTGACTCTCCTTTAAAATTTGTGTTCAAAAACATCATCTGCCATAACATACCTAGTTGTATTTTCATACCTGCCTCTTTTGTGAAGCATTATTAATAAAAAATGTACCTGGCAGAGGGGCATAGACATACTAGTGCAGTTAGGTGTCACTGAAAGGTAGAAACCACAGCCCCCAGGGAAGTGCTGGCAGTTACCAGCTCAGGCTGTGAGGACTCCCCACTGACAGCTGCCCAGTTCTCTCTGTTTGCATCCTTCCTGCAGGCTTGAACCCTGTGGACCACCCTCCTCCTTTCTTGATTCTTTTATTTCTTGGCTTCCTCAATTCCTCCCTCTCAGTCTGACCACTCTTTCTGACTTTATCTGCTGCTGCCCTCCTTTTAAATTTCAGTAGCATCCCCACTCTCTAAAAAACTGTAGGGTGACGTAGAAACAGCACGTTTTTGGGTTCAGATAGAAGTGGTACTGTATTCCAGATGTCTTACTTACTAGTTATGTAATTAAGGTCATTTACTTAACTTCTCTGAGCTTTAATTTCTGCCTTTGTGTCAAAGCAATGATACTTACAGAATTGGTGCATAATTTCCAATATATAGATAAGGTCTGAGGCATAGTAGTAGCTCATTAAATTTTAGTTTCTTTATTTCTTCCAGGTAAAAATGATAGTAGAATTAACTTAATTGGCATGTCTTTAATCTATTCACTCCCCAATACTTAGCTGTAGGCTCATCTGTGATATAGATTTTCAGCAATAGCTACACAACAATGTGGTGTAGGTTCTTCAGACACAATGAAGGATGTCAAATATTTAGGGTTAAGATCCCCCTAAAGGACTAGGTTCAGCAAACTTAAACACTCTCTAATAATCTGTTGATTTTACATACATGGAAATTTGGTTCAGAAGAAACTTTAAGAAGGAAGGAGCAAACTACCCTTTTGAGTTGCATATCCACCTTACCATGATTTTTTGGAGATGAAGGATTGTGGACAGGGTACCCAAGAATGCTTACATTCTGCTCTGCATATGTGGTCCCTAAAGAAGATATTTTTAGTGGTGACACTGACAAAGCAAGACAAGCAAAAATGTATTATTAGCTGAAGCTTTGGTCTTGAGTACCAACACAGAGCTCTATTATAATAGGCTAGAAGAGGTGACAGGCTTTTGTCCTCTAAATGAAGTTGGGTTGAATGACCTTACAGCAAACTACTCCATTAGACAGGGTCTAATTCCCTTAAGCCCAAACCAGTGTCAGACATTAATACTGCAATGTGAGGAAAAAGACTAATCCAAGGCCCACAGACAGTAATAGGAAAAAAGGATGTAGAGGGAATTTTCCCTACTGTCAAGTTACTCTACAAGTGAAGAATCTTGTATGTTGGTTACTGACACATCCCTAAACAATCTCCCTTTCCAATCTCTACCCTCTTTCAGTCAGTCACCCTCACTACTGACAAGTGTTCTTTCCTCTTGCCTAAAACCTTCAATAGGTCTACAGTGTTCTCAGGTTTTCAAGTCCATACTCATCAACTGGTTTTTCTCAAGATGCTTTGCACCCTGGTTCTAAATGACCTCTGTAGCCTGCCTACCCTCTTTGCCAAGTTCCCTGTCCCCCTACATCCCTGTGCCTATAGCTTCATTGCTCTACTAGTGGAGACATACCACTGAACACTGTCATTGCCATTCCTTTGCTCCTACACTTCCCTCTACTTAGAATGCCTTTCCTACCCAACTTTAAGGTTCACCTTGAGTGTTATCTCTGTAGAAAGCCTTCCTTGATGCCCCCTTTTTCTGTGATTTCATAATGCTCTATAAAGTCTGCATTTTATGGTAGTTGGTGGTACCATGTGGACTAAGATGTAGGAAACATCTCTTATTTTTATTTCATTATTTTTTTCCTTATTTATATTTATCCCATATATTGACATACATATTAAATGTTCCATATGTTTGTTGAAATGAATTATTATTGTAGATATAGCTTCAAATTCTTGTGTACTCTTTTCTATATACCTCTAGAGATTTTTAAAAAACTGAAAACTGAAGGACAAGGAAAGAAACCTTGTCTAAAACCTTACTCTAAAAACTTTTACTATAAAATGGGTTTTAATTCTAAAGTGTCACTAACTTTCACATTTACATTTTCTTCGATAAAATATCATTGCATCAAATCTAATGAAAATCTTTATTAAAATTGGTTTTACATGTAATTAAGATAAAGCCTTTTGCAATTTAATGCAGAAAATACTTTATAACACATATAAAAATGAAAATATCTGAACTGATTACACATCTTTTTATTTCATTAATAGAATCATTTGAGATTCATAGTTGTCTTAATATTTTAGTGCAGCCAGGAGTTCTTGAATTGACACTTGTTTCTTGTCTGTGAGCATTTTTCAGAAGTTGATAGTAGGAGTTCTGTTTCCAAAAGTCCAAAGTCCAAAAAGCCACAAATCCTCCTTTAGAAAGCCATGGATGTCACTGAATTGATTATCTAAAAAAAAAAGAAAGAAAGAAAGAAAGAAAGAGAGAGAGAAAGGGAGGGAGGGAGGGAAGGAAGGAAGGAAGGAAGGAAGGAAGGAAGGAAGGAAGGAAGGAAGGAAGGAAGGAAAGAAGGAAGGAAAGAGAGAAAGAGAGAGAGAGAGAAAGAGAAAGGAAGGAAGGAAGGAAGGAAGGAAGGAAGGAAGGAAGGAAGGAAGGAAGGAAGGAAGGAAGGAAAGGGGAAAGGAAAGGAAGGAAAGGAGGAGGGAAGGAGGGAAGGAAGAAAGAAAGAAATGTAATTTACTCAGCTGTGATTGTTCTACTCCATGCCTGTGCTGTCCTTTTATGGCCAGTTCTCAGGTGGAATATCTGTAAAGGAAACCTTTAGGCTGAGGAGAGGAGAGCTGGAGGGGATCAAGCTCTGGAGCTGCCCATAGCTTAGCCTTTGTCATAGCCCAGGTGGGTCTTTTCTGCTCTTAGATGCTCCCATCATTTCTTTATGACCCTTATCAAAAACTTGGGGCCTTTCAAACATAGTCAAAAGAATTCCTATTCTACTAATAAAAAATTTTAATAATAATAATAATAATAATAATAATAATAATAATAATAAGCAGCCCAGCAAGGAAGTGTTTTAGCCACACTGTATACATGCATTACAAAAACCCTCTATTCCCCTAAACTGAAAAGAAGAAACAGACATAACTTTGGTGGCCATTAAGCTGATGGCCACCAAAGTTTTAGTCATCTCTGCTGTCACTTTTGATTGAAACCAGTAGAGATGTGTTTTGGCAAATCTATTCATAATTTGTCTTTCTTTACAGGGCTTTCTCTGTAATTGTGTGTCCTATCAGAGAATCAACAGAGTTAATGTATTGACAATCTGCTGTGATTGACGACAAATGTCATGTTAACATTTTTCCCCACTCTTCAACCCACAGAGCAATGCTAAAATGACTTTTGGTTTAAAGAATTAAAAGGAAAAACAACTTATTCAGATAAGAAGACCTTCGTAAAAGGTAGGAGTTTACCTTCTTAAAAGAAGAGAATTATACCATGAAATTATGTGATTATGTAATATTATTGCCATATTTAATACTTTTCAACCTAGAGAGTATGATAAAAGACAGAGAGTAGGAATATAGATACAAAAACATTAATCATACTGCTTGTCAAAGAGGATGAATCAAATACGTAGAGTACATAGCAAAGAAAACCAGCTCTTCATATTCTTTCATAGTAACTAGTAAATAGTAGTGAATAGTATTTTCTGAAGAAGTTAAAGATTCAAAATTATGAGAATTGTTTACAAGAGAAGAATTGTCTTTTTGATTCAATCTTTTATCAAAAATCTCCTGAGAACATAGTATCTGTATGTGATTTTTCTTGTCTCACAATGAAGTCCAAATAATAACAATAGTCTGTTTGGAAAATTTAAATATTACTTTGATAATTGCTTTCTGCTTTCCAAATCCCTTCCCCACTCCTTATTTCCCACCCCCACGCTCCACCCCATTCCTATTTATGTCATTTATAATTATCAACTCTAGAAAGGACTTTGCCAGGCCTATGTTGCCTTCTGAAAAGCCATTTATTATAATATTGAACTTCATGAAAAATATCTTACTTGGAGATCTGGAACACAGTTCAGAGACCGTATCTCAACCAGTAATGGCTTACTTCAGAAATTTATGAGAGAGAGCATAATTGTTCACTTAGTCCTTTACCTTGTAGGTTTCATTTGACAAACTCTCATGGACTTTAATTAAGAAAAGAATATTGTATGCAAGATTTTGAGGTAGTAAAATATTTTAAGCATGTTGTCCCTCATCCTTTGGAATTCTTAAATGGATTCATTCAGATGCTTTTTGTATTTAAGAGGAAATGATTCATGCCTTAGTTGAATTTGCTTCCACTGGGTTATATTTTATATGACTAACTCGTTCTTATGATATTTTAAAACACCACCAGAAATCCCCAAATAAGTAGCCTGGAAATGAAGAGTGCTGCTTTATAAATCAAATAATGTAAATTTTATTCTGCTTGAAGAGTTCTTGAAAAGTGAAAATTAGTAAAGACTTAACAAAATTGCTGTTAGGTAATTGAAACCAATTGAAACCAATATGACCAATAACAAAAGAGCCTTAATTTGTACAAATAGCTCTTTTAATAGAAAGCTCTCTAAATTAATGTAAAATGACTTATTTTATAATGTTTTGATATACCTATACACACCCCCTCCACTAACTGTCCATATTTCATAAAATAAAGAATATCTGCCAGGCAAAACGATGTAATAGTAAAATCCATCTGTTCTTACAGGGACATGAAAGTCTGTATATACAAATCACAGTTGTCGGGAACTGGGAATTGGTAGTGGCTATGTTAAGTGGCCTCCCAATAAAACACTGTCAGCAGTAAGTTATGGCAAGTTCTTCTGTAGCCAGTATGTTGTATCACACCTAGGAAAGGTAAAACGACAGCAAGACCAGGTTCTTAACTGTAAATGGTTATTTCTAGTGAAAAACACATGAAGACAAGGCAAGCAGAGGGACCACCAGGAAGGAGTGCTCCTTTAAGATGGCAGGGACAGGGCTCAATAAATGGTGCTTTCCTACTTGCAAGGGCGCTCTCAGGCAGTTTTTAAGGGAGTTTTTATGGCTCCTTCCATTATTTTTTCTTCTGTTCATTGCATGATAGTCATTTGACTTAAAAATCTCTATCTTCCAGAGCAACAAGTGAAAAGGTTCAATTCTACCTTTCTCAGTACATTCTTCTCATTAATCTCTTTGGTTAGTCTTTTGTTAAATGACTAAAGTGAACTTTTAGTTGTCAGGCACTATTGGAGCCACTAAAATATCTCATTTTATCTTTGTAAATGATTTAATCTGGTTGAAACTAAATACTGAGTGTCTTTCCCATTTTTTTCCTGGGCCTCACAAAGACTCCCTGAAAGTTCATGAAATTCTAAAGCACACTTGTATTCAGAATGCCCCCAATCTATTCAAGAATTCAGCCTCTGACATTAGAAAGAGAAAATTTTGTTGTAACTCCCTAGAGTTTTCAGAAGTTTTTCCCACGTCCACTAGGGTGTTGTGGTCTGGCCAGAACTGTGGTTTGTGAACCCCTACATCCTCCTCTCTGAAAAGTGCTACCTGTCTCAATTTCCTGTCATATATAAAAACTGTGTTGACATTCATCATTAATGCTAATGTGTAAATTCTCTCCAAAGAAATCTGCCTTTTTCCTGGCTTGAAACACTAGCTAAAATTCAGCAATAGTGGAATTTCAATAAACAACTCAAGTGAGAAGAAGGGACAGCCCCAAAATCACTTTAATAACTGGTTTTCTGTTCTGGCTGCATGTGTGTATGTTTGGTCCTGATTATAACCATAATGAGTCTGAAGAATTATGGCTGTGCTGTACCTTAAAGCATGTTTCCTTTTGGCAAGCTATATAACAAGAAAACTCTGACAGATTATAGGAATTATTTAATGATTCTTTTTGGTTAATGGTTTGAAAGTCATTCTTTTTAGAGTACTAACTTTTAAAAATTATGCAGACATCTTAGGAATGGTCATTACCATTGACCCTTGAACAATGCAGGGGCACCAACCCTCCACACAGTCAAGAATTTGTGCATAACTTTTGACTCCTCCAAAACTTAAGTTGTCCTTTGGGATCAGTTCCAGGACACCTAGCGGACACCTAAATCTGCAGGTGCTCAAGTCCCATATATAATATGGCATAGATCGATGTATATGTTTGGTCCTCCACATCCACAGACTCCCAACTGACATTTACTGAAAAAAATCTGCATATAAGTGGACCCACACCATTCATACCCATGATGTTCAATGGTCAACTGTACATTTTGAATAGATAATAGTAAAAGTGATAACAGTAAAAAGACTATCGTAATTAAGTTGATTTAAAAGTGTGAATTAGTATTTTATTAAAAGTCCAAATGGGACTACTGTTTTTAATACTACTTAACAATAAAAAGATCTATCAAAAATTTGTCCTATAGCACCATTTTAAAGCTGAGAAGCTTTATCCCAATTATGTTACACCAGACAAATCTAGGAGACACAAAACTAGAGATGAAAGCTTGTGAATAAAAATAGTTAGCCTAGGAAGCTTAGAACTTACAAAAACAAAGGCAGGGATCTAAATCTAAGCAAGGGACATTCACTTCTTTATTGTTTTACAATGGATGAAGTATTTTGTTGTTTAGAACAGTGGTCGCCAACGTTTTTTGGCACCAGGGACTGGTGCTCCTATAAAAACCTAATGCTAGATGATCTGAGGTGGAGCTGAGGGGGTGATGCTAGTGCTGGGGAGCAGCTGCAAATACAGACGAAGCTTCACTGGCTTTCCTGCTGCTCACCCCTGCTGTGTGGCCCGGTTCCTAACAGGCCACAGATGATACCAGTCCACAGTCTGGGGGTTGGGGACCACTGATCTAGAAAACCAAAACAATCTTTTCTCATACTTATTAATCTACTTTCTCTTCACCCTGACATGTGCTGAGGGTGACCACAGCTCTTGAAACATTAGCACACTTGGACAGTCCCCCCACTGTGATCATGGCAAAATGCTTCATGAAATGACTTCTCCCTACCAAAATGCAGTATTCCTGGAAGCTGAATAGAAAATAAACATTCTGTTTTTGCATCCCAGTGTATTACCAAGCTTTCCATTTCTATGTGGAGTCTAAGTAATACCTGTGACCTGTGGTCAGATGAAAGCATATTAAATCTAATGTACAGAGATTCTGTAGGGAGATTGAATTATAATACACTTCCCAATATTTAGCTCTGAGTTATGGCATTCATGATTGGGATGCCTTTATTTATTAAGTCCTTTCTGCCCCTTGCATCTTGTCCTCGTAATTCTTATGGAACACAACCTTTTTTCTCTAGAAACCCACCCTGTTTCCCTCCCACTATTCTGGGCTATTCATTTTGGTAGCTGTCACTGAAGGCTCAGAAAGAATGGTTGAAATGTATCTGAAAAAAGACATCAGCACTCTCTCAGGAGATAGTGAAAGGTGGGTAATTGTGCAAAGGTGAGAGAGTGAGAAAGGTGGCATCATGTGTCTGTGGCAGCAACAATTAGTGCTAGGAGTCAGTAGAGTAATCTTGCAACTTTCATGCATTTCTCCCCTCTCCTCTCACTGTGGTCTAGTGGGGAGAAATATCTGGTTTGAAATTGGAAGCAGAAAATTGCCTGAGTCACTCCGGTAGAGGAAATGTATAGCGACTTAGGAGTTATACACCAAGGGCTCATGTGGTGACCTTTGCTAATAGCTCATTGTAGATACTTAATAGATCAGATTTGCTTTCCTCTGCTGCATTTTTGGCTTGTAGTTTTAAAATATTTTCAAGAGTCACTAGAATGAGAGCTGGTGATGAGTTAAGGCTAGATCAGTGGATTATAGGCTTTAATTTGGGGGTTCACTGTAATGATTAGAACTCTGCCACAAGAGAGGGGAGTAACTACCTTGTGACCCTTGTTCCCAGCAACTTCAACCTCTACTGAAATAACTGCCTGTGAGAAGAAGAAACTTATTCAAAATGATAATTATAAATGGTATCCCTTATTCATTTGGAATAACCTACTGAGTGAGATATTCTAAGTGTTGATAATAGTGGAAAACCTTAAATATTCAGGTCCACATAACTGTACACACAAAGTTAGAAATGCGTAGCTAGGTTCTGTGGGTACTTTATCAGAGCCCTTCTTTCCAGCATCTGGAAATTTCATCCTCGGCTGATTTTGGAGGGAGTCAAATCCTGACAGGAGGGTTATCTAGGGAACTACCCAGGAGGAAAATGATGCCCAGTGTGGCACAGGAGGCTGGCCCAGCCCCTGCTGATAATGCAGTATGTTGCTGTCACATCTGACTGCATACACAGATAGATGCTCAGACTTTTTTTTTTTGCTTTGTTTTGTTTTATTTTGCTTTGATTTGTTTTGTGAGAAAAAAGAAAAGAAGAAGAAGAAAGAAACCTCTTGAAAGAATTCACATTTTCATATCTGCAGAAGGCATTTCTACAACTTTTGTCAAATTTAGCTTGTCTATAAAGCATCTTTGTTTCTGGTTGACTGTTGGAGAAAGCAAGTTTATAAACTAGTGCAAATTCAGGAGAGAATGATTTTTATTGAAAGTGTCGAGTAGGATATGGTGCATGGGGTTAGTCCTGAGTGAGCTTTGTTCCTTATAGCATGCTGGAAATTCACATTCATATTGCTGCTTCGTGTTTGTTAGCATGCATGGCTAAACAATGCGGCATGCCAGCCATCATGACTGTGTTGATTAATGCATTCCTCAAATGTGTTGATTAATGTGTTCCTGTGATGCCCCATTAAGCTGCCACTGCACCTGAGGTGTGCGAGATGTGTGCCTCCTCACTGGCTGCTGTGTCGCTCACATGAGCCCATTGGCACATGGGTCTTCTGTGTGTATATTTCATATCGGTGCCTTTATAGGTAAAATTACACAAATCTAGGAGAGTTTTTCCAGAAATGCTCTCCTCTCACAAAAGTGTTCTATACTAAAATGCAGCAGGGACTCTGTACACTATGATGTTTATAGAAGAAATGATCTACCTAAACATAGACACTTGGTGCCATCTGTCTGTCCTATAGATGATCCTGCCCTGACTTTCATTTTTGTTCATTTCAAAGTTTTTGTAAAGAAAAAAGCTGAAAGTATTTATTGAATGCAAATTTTCACTGGAATAATACAGGAAGAGATATGCAAAGGGACTGTCCATTAGGCACTTGGTAAACTTGTCATCTCAGATAGAAACTTGCTTCTCACAGAGGCAGGGATTCCTCTGTCCAACCAGGACAATTCCATTTCTAGTCAGTTTCATCCAGTGTTGTAACTTGCTATATTATGAATTCTCATTAAACCACGTGTTTTTTGTATCTTGTTTACAGAAAGGCTGATCTTGATGGGGTTCTACTTGACTAACGGTTTGAAAAAGTTGAGAATTTGAGAGTTTTTGTTTAGTATCCTTTACTTGTTATTTGAGACAGGAATTCTACTGCTACTTTATAAACTTTCTGACCCTAGGATTCTCAGCCATTGACAAAAATGAGAAAGCCATGTACTAAAATGTTGAGAGAAGGACCAAGTATGGAGGAAATGATTTAGTAATTCTGGGGTGATGGTATTGCTGCCCTGATGCCTTCAGGCTCCAACTATAACATTTTAACAGAAAAATGTTTCAACACTAGAAAAAGCAGAGCAAACAAGTTCATCCTGAATGGGAGGGAACTTTGATATGTTAGAGGACTATGAAACTATTATATAAGCAAGTGGTGAAGTCACCAATAGTTATCCCATTTAATTATTGGATGAAATTAACGGCATTCTTATATTTTCAAGAATGAGACTTGAGTGAAGATTCTTTATTTCATTTAAACGCAATGGTGATAAGACCATCAAAGGTCTACTTTGAAGAGTCATAGACTACATGCTTCTGTTATTTAATTAATGATATCTAACCCCAAATTTATTATTACTTTAAACTGCTTAGTTATGTCTGTATCACAAGGAATAGTTGTGGAAAATAAAAAGTAAAATATTGAATTACTTCCTTGGCATTTGTATCCTTAACTTCTCTTTTGGAACTCAAGGTACACAGAATATGTGTTTACATCATTATAATACATATTTGACGTGGAAGACATATAGGGGAAATTAATATTGTTTGATTTTCAGAGAAGCTTTAATTATACGGTATGTTTAAAAGAGAAGTGCACCAAAATAACTGTCTAAGAGGGGTTCACATTTGTGATTAGACATGCATTTTTTTGATTTGCTTGAATTCTGCAAGAACCAAAGGGGTAAACAAAGAGAAGCAGCAAACATGATTAATCTGTGTTTCTGTAAAGCTTTTTCTACTGTACTGAATAAAAGCCTTACTGACAGAAGCTTTTAGCCAGGTGAAGGAAAGGCCATAGAAACAGGTTATGAAAGGAGAAAATGGAAGGCAAAGAAAAATCCATGTAGAGAAAGAGCACAGGGGAAATGGTTTCTGCAAGTTTCTATTAATTTTTTTGTCAGTAAGCACAGAGAACATGTAGTTAACGTAGTTTCATGAATGGCTTTGTTCCATGGGGGGGAAAAAAAAACCTGAGAAAGAATTTGATAAATATAATTAGACAAAACTACCATATTAAAATTATTCAAAATGTGGAAAAGTTTCAAGTGTGCTGTAAAATATTTCTTCATTGTATAACATTTTCCTCTTATAGAGACTCTAACTACAGATATGCTTTAATATAAAAATTTTTTATTTGTTCTGCAAAGTAAATTATTTGACAGATATACATTCTTGAAGGCCCTTTTTAAAAACTTTTTTGCTACAGAAGAGTAGAAAAAAGTAAATACATTCTAGAGAGCCTCTTGCACTTTCCTGGGCACTTAGTTCATGCTCTGTAAATATTTGTTGAATCAACAAATACTTTTTTTTTTATGTATCCAAACCAGAAGTCATCCCTCAGGACAACTTTCCCCTTAATTTTCTCTGTGTCCTCCCATGTGTTGCTGATGGTTGTTGGTTACTCAGAGCACCTTTCTAATGAATTGATAGACATTTTCACTTTCCTAAAAGCAAACCTTTGAACACTAGGATTTTTCTTCAGTAGAACAACCCCTAAATTGAATAAGGAAGTATATTTTAAATGCCTACATGATAATGGACTTGCTGAATCTGTCCAAATTATGTTTATTAGTGAAATGTAGCTGCCTTGCTCCAGTAATTGATTCAACAGACATAAAAATGGTATGGAAAGATCTTTATTATAAAGAGTAAATAATTAAAAGACTTGATTTTATAAAACAGATTTCCTTCAGCTGAGAGTCAAGTAGAGTAGTCGCTTGGCAATAACCATGGTAAATGACTTATGAGACCATTGCCAATACTGGACTCCCACCTAGACTCCCACCACTTTACTGAAAATATATCAGAGTTTGTTATGGAGTTATTTGGGTTTCAATAATACAAATAAAATACTAACTTATAAAACCTACATATAGTGCCTATATGGTAACCATCTTCATTGATAAATATTATTGATTGTGTTTTATATACAGAGAACTGCAAGAGGTTCTAATAATTCAGTCTGCATTAAAAGATATGGTTAGTGCCCTTACATTCTTTAGTTATATTCATGTAAGTTGACTATTTACATACTATTGAAACCTTGCTGTCAATACACTTTGAGTGTAACATTATGACTGAAGGTGGAGAAATTAGAGGAGCTTTGAAGGCAGATTGGAGAGTGTTGTCTGAGCCAGAAGTTTGAGATTAGTGTAGGATTCTACTTAAGGATTTTAAATAGGGGAGTCACATAATTAGGTATGAGTTTAGAACAAGTACCCTGGCAACTGTATGCAGAACAGATGGGTAAAATTGGAAGCTAAAACCAGTAGTAGGCAAGAGATGATAAGGAGCAAGAGAGCTCAGAATCCTGGCAGAGGGGCAACAGAAAAGGAGGCAGTTTAGAGTATATTCCAGTGGACTTACATGCCAATTGAGAGTGAAGAATGAGGAAAAGCAAGGCTTGACCTCTGGCTTTAGAGACTGAGTAGATTGATGGTGGTGTTACTACCAGAATACAAAATGCAGAGGGCTGCTTTCGAGAGGAAGATAGAGTTTTGTCATAAATAACTATTGCTGTAGTAGATGCATGAGTAGTGAGATCCCAAAACTAAAGAGAGGCTCTGGGAATTATAAGTGGAGAGGCCAGGAGTCAAGCAAGCTGCAGCTGGAGAACAGAAAGGCCCCTTGCCTTCCATCATTTTGTTTAAATTTAGCTGAGCTTTTTTCTCATTATTGAACACAATCTTAGTTGAGACATCTCTGCTGTAATGGAGTTCCAGCACTGGAATTTAGAAAACTGGGCTGGCAGCATGATAACGGGTCATCCCAGGTTGTCCTTAGAATTAGTAAACTTTATTGAAGTGGCGGGGGCGGGGGGGCGGGGGTGGTTTCCCATGGACAACTTTCAAGGAGAATTAATTCCATCAGTCATCTTCAAGAGAAGAACTGGCTGTGGAAACCAAAAAATCAAAACCTCTTATTAATTTAGGGACCTAGAAAGTACACGATTTAGACTGAAATGAAATTTTCAAAAAGTGACCTAAACAAAGAAAATTTTGCCAAGGGCAAAATGAGGGAAAACAGAACATAGCTTTCTCAAAGGTCACTGGAAACATTTTTTGAAGCAACAACATGGGACAATATGTCATTATTACTAGCCAGACAAATTTGAGTTTAATGTAATGGGAAAGAGCTGCATTGTTTCTGTTCCTATTATGTTTATAGTTATTTATTTTTATTTATTTATTTGTATCCTATGGTCACTGTTTGGAAAGGGTGATCAGTTAGACACTGCCAAATGACTGAAGTGATATTTTCATGAAACATTTCCATTTTAATAATTCTTTCAGATTTCTAGATAAAAGATGGCTTAACCCTAGGGTATTTGCTAAGATGAATCACAATTCTCAGAAATTGTATCCTAACATGATGCATTGGCTACAGAGGGAATTCATGTGTACTTATGGACAAATTCTGGCATAATTAATGCTCCAAATCATAATTTTAAATGCCCAAATCATAATTTATATTCATAAATTTTTCATTGAGAGCTCCTAGAGATTTCCTAATCAAAACTAATTCTGCTGTCCATTCATCTTCTATTCAGTCAATCAAATGGAAAAGGGAAAAAATGATCACATTTCCATTCTACTTCTCATGTACATAAGATAAGCAGGAAAAATATCTTTATATTGGACTTGATACTCTTTTTCTTTATCCCAGAAACATGGGATAAAATAGTAAGGAATAATGTGGTTCATGGCATAGGAGCACCCTACTTGCTTCCAGTTAAGTCTTGTTGTTGCTGATGACCTCCCAGATGCCTGGTACCAATTTTTTACTGGTTTCTGTTGTCCTAGCAGTCATATTAGTGATCCACGTGGGCCATGGAACCTATTTTCTGGAGAACTATCTAATACTTTCTTTAGTTTCTATAAATGTCATCTGTGGGAAAACCTTTCTGGTTTGTTTTCCACATTTTACTTGCATTGCTTTGAATCTGGCTGACATATAACACACTTTGGCATCTGAAAAAAAATTGCATTTATCATCTGTCAGTAATTTGCTTCCTGGTAAAAGGAATGGGAGTGTTTGTTAGGATATACATTGGCACTATTTTTTAATTGTTCAAATTATATAGGATATTTTGTAAATGATATTAGAGAGTTCATTACAATTTAAATTCATTTTCTTATCAAAATTATCTTTTCTCTTAGCATTATCTAACTGCACCTTGTATAATTCTTTACTGTAGTTAATGTTTTACCCCTATTTATAGAATATAGAGAATCATATGCATTTTCCTTTTTTATTTTTATAAAGAATTATTTATAATGAGAATTTATGAGTTATTGAAATCTAGTTCTGTGGAAATATATATTCAGTACAAGTCAGATTTGTTCCCTGAATAAGGTGTAAAGTAAAACAGTTCACTTTTTAAAAATTTTGTTACTAAGTTATATTATTTTGATCAAAAGTATTTGAATTAGAAAACATTCTTTTTTATAATGGAGCCTCTGTCGATTCATAAAACATTTTAGTGCCACAAAATCAGCACCATAATTTTAATCTTGTAATAAATTAGAAAAGAAAATGAAGACACTCAAGGTTATAAAGCCAGATCTGATACAAATTTTGCCTGGTCCCTTTAATTTGAATTTCCTCTTAGCTTGTGTGCTCCACCAGGGTAGACATTTGCTATTCTTCATCGGACTGCTCATTTGCCTCATTCCTATTTTAGCATTGCCCCTCGTTTAGCACTACGTGGAGGCAGTTATTTTCTCTAAGGGCCTCAACTTACCCAGGGATGCATTTTTTCTTACACTACTCTGTTTTGTTGACACATGTATGACATGATGGCCTTTTTAAAAAATAGATATTTGTTGTAAAAATAACATCTAGGATCCTCTAAGGCTGTATTTCATAAAGACAAATTAGTTTAATTTTATATAATATATCTTAATGTCTTCCCAATGTTGATGGCCTTTCTTCAATATTTAATAAGGTAAAATTAACATAGTGTAACAATAACAACTGAGAATAATCAAAATATGCCTGAAGCAGTATTTTTATTTTTACTATCAGGGTTTATTTTTTTCTTTCTTTCTTGAGAAGGATTAGATTTTCATGTAGACAGTAATACCTTAATAGTGGAACCGAATGTTCTCAGTGATACCTATTCTGAACCCCATTATGTTCTACTATAATAAAAGTCACCATATTTGAGGCTTACTGTACATGTTCTGAGCACTTTTCATGTTTGAGCCATGTTACCCTCACAGTAACTGGCTATCATCCTCATTTTATAGAGGAAGAAATTGAGCTACAGAGTTAAATACCTTGCCCATGGACACACAGCTAGTAAATGGTAGAGCAGGGATTTAAACCAAGTTAATCTGATTCCAGAGGACATGTGCTTCACCACCACACCTCTACCTAGGCAAAAGATGTGCCCATCAGCATACTTAATTCATTAATAAGGAAATCCCTTTACCTTGGGAGTTCTGGTCAATGTACTACGTGTATTTGGCAAATATGGCCAGATATGGAAGTTTAAGCTTTTACCCTGCTGCTCGCTCACATCAAATAATAAATCTAAAGACTGTCAATGTCAAGGTTGTTACACTGCACCCATGGTTCTAAATATCCCTTCTGTGTTCATGAACATTGTGTAGAATAAATGGATGCTACAGAAAGAGAAAAAAATTCTAGGCCTAACAATAACACAGTCAGGAATGCTTGCCTGCTACAAGGTGGTATGACAACAGTGTTGGCCATTTTTCTTATCTTTTGTATAGCTTATTATATCTGAAAAAAAGTTGTTGGAATTTTATTATCAATGTGATTTCTTCACAAGTATGACATTTGTCTCCATTAATAGAAATAATTAAAATTAAAGCTTGCTTTTCCTACCTTGTCACCACCACCTTGCATCTGACTTTTTCCTCCTAGAGCTCTTCCATAGAAATCCAAATCATGTTTTATACACACAAAATTTCAAAAGCAGACAGCTGCCTACTGCTTCTCAGAAGAAATGACCTAATAACAGCTTTAGATGTGACTTCTACTCTTTTTCCTGCTCCTTTCCCACCCTAACCTAGTGTTTGTGTTTTATTTTATTTTTATTTATTTATTTATTTCTGTTGTTTTAGGTAAGGCAACCCTTAGTTGACCTCACAGATTGCAAGGACCTTGTCAGCTTACAATCCCTTATTTTTTTTAATTACTTTTTATGCCTACAGGACGTGGTCTTCTTAGCTCTCCCATCCAAGTACTAACCAAGTCCGACCCTGCTTAGCTTCCAAGATCAGACGAGATTGGGCTTGTTCAGAGTAGCATAGCCGTAGACTAGGGTTTTTGTTTTAATAGAAGAATCTGGAAAATCAATGGCCATGAAGATCTAAAAGAAGGAAAAATAAAATCATATCATTAGATTCAAGTAGTAGAATTCTCTGCAGAGGGTTTCTCTTTTTGGAAGGGGAGCCTTATTTCGCAAATGCCTTAAACCACCACATACTAAAAACTATCCACTTATGAATCTCCTGCCTACTTAGATAAAAAGAATTTCAATGATGCCTTCAGACATTGTTCATAATTAATATGTACTTTTTTCTTAAAATATGATCATTAGTAATAAAATATGGCTTTGCAACATGAATTTGTATTTAAATTTGTATGTAGTTTTATTATCTTCTTATTATCAAGTGTTGCATTGTAGATATTATAGTTTCATATTTAAAAACTTACTTTTTCTTTACCCTAATTAAGTGTATATAGAGCCAAAGCCCTTAATCTGACCTCACTTTTGTTCCTCTCTCCAACTCTTGGCCACCTTGATGCCCCTTGAAGAAGCCAGGCACACCCTTACTTTAAGGCCTTCGCACTGTGGTTCCCTCTGTAAGGAACACTCTTTCTGCTTATGTCCCAATTGTTTGCTGCCTCATCTTCAGATCTTTGCTCAAATATCACTTTCTGGTGAGCAAGTGTACCTATGCATGTACACACACACACACACACACACACACACACACACACACACACACACACCTTGGAAACCCTACGTCCCTCTTTAGTTCTCTGGTTTTATTTTTCCCCCATAATACTTACCACCTAACAAACTATACAATTTACTGTTTATTTTGTTAATTATCTATCTCCCTTCACTATAATATAAGGTCCACAAGGGCAGGAACTTTTGTCTTACATTCGTTAATATATTTCAGCACCAGGAATACTGCCTGGCATATAGTAGGTGCTTAATTTTCTCAATGAATGAGCCAATGAACGAATGAATGTAAACTTCTGAAAATGTTAAGTTTCAGCCCTTTGTCAGATAATGTCATTAGCTAAATAAATTCTGCCTTACTTTTTTATAATGTTCTGACTTCTCTGGGTTCAGAAATGTCATAATGTAGTACTCAGCTTACTTACAAATTCTGCCAGCAGGAATAAAGAGTATTGTAGATTCCTATTGTTAAATGTGGAGGTGGAGTTGGAAAACAATCAAAAGCAATGTTCCTCTTATTTTTTTGGAGCAAATGAACAAATCTAGCATTTGTTTTTGAGAGAACAAATGCTCTTCACAAAAAAACAGAAACTGTTCCCAAAATCTTTGAAGTTTGTCACTGATCCTTTAACCAGAAGCTGGAGAAGCAAATATTCCAGTGACAAATACAGGCTTTGTTGGGATGAAAGCTAATCATAAGTTTACAAAGACCGATTGGGCATTTGGCTTGTGACTAATCCCTGGCAGTGACACAGAGAAGGCTCATAACTGACCCAGCCGCATATATTTTAAGTAAAGACCCTTGTCCTCAAAGAAGTTCATTTTTTTGCCCAGTGTTTTCATTTGGATTAAAATAATGCATTGCTTCAGATATAACTAACATTAAGAATTCTGCCCGTCACAGCAGTTTCTATAACGGTTGAGGGAAACAGATAATTTAGAGAGAGGGATTATCATTATTTGTTTCTTAGCAGTTCCCTATTGCCAATAATTCATTTAATTTGTTAATTGTAAAAGCACAAGAGATCATATGAATCAGAATAATGTTCCTAATAGTCTCCCACTTGCTGGGTCTGTGTTTTCTGGTATAAACATTGAAGTCAACTTGTTTCCTATCAATACAATAAAAATCTTTATTAACCCCCAAGACCTGCCCTTGATGCATTCATATAGTGATTTCAGGATGCTAGGAGCCAGCCTGGCCTACTGGCTAATACCTAAACTTCTGCTAGAGCCTGGATTTCTTATTTAATTCTATATTTATTGAGCTGCTATTGTTTCAGTCACATATCAGATGTGGGATTAGCACTGAGTTGTCTGATATCCTCTCCCATATGCCAGAGACATTAAGCTTTAATCCTTGCTGAAATGAAACCTCTGAGGTCACACCCACATATAATACTTTAGTGTCTGCATATTTTAGCTCTTTCCAGGGTATGATATCAGGATACTGAATAACTGAAGGTAGAGAGAAAGGCTAGCATCTGTAGAAAAAAATATATGAGTGGAAAGTATAATAGAGAAACTTTCCTAACTTTAAAACTGTAGAGACCCAGCCTTGTTCACAAGTTATAGGGATAAAAAGATGTCAGTCACTTGAAAATTGGTGGTTCTCTGAATAGTTGCCCTGTTTTTTCCATCCTTCTTAAAACTTTGAAGTGTGTAAAAGTGCAGTAGGCAGAGGACAGATTTCCGTCAGTTACTGTGTGGAACAAAGAAGTAATCTTTGTTTCTTGCAGTCAACCTCTGGAAACTCTGTTCTAGTTCAGCAGATACAGTGGAGCCCTTTTCAAATAAAGTCGTGTGCTGAATTCCAGTGCATAGCACAGAGAAAAGCTAAGCTATTCTATAGCCCCTCCTATTAAGTCTGTCCTCAGTGCCCTGAAGAGGCTCTGCCCCGTGAGGCTGTACCCTGGCACAGAACACTGACCTCAGAGGTACCTTGGTGGTTGTCACAAATGCTGTCCTCCATCCACAGAAACAGGGCCAGTTCGTGGAACATGGAAGAGTAACTTGACACAATGGTCAATTTACTTTCTTCATTTGTAAAATGGGAAAACTTTCGGTTTTCAACAGGTGTACAATATTTAACATATGCAAAGGATCTGGAGCAGAGTAAGCCCTCAGTAAGGAGTAGATATTTTAAACATTCCAAATGATACAGCATAATTTAATTTTATGGGAGAAAAATGGAAAATCAGTAAATTTAATAAGGGCTGAAAAAATTTTTGACAATCTGGCAATCATTTAATCATTTTTTTCTCCCACTCTTAACCCCTGTTGTGATTAATAGTTCTGTCCCAAATTACATATATATGGTAATTGTGCCCCTTTTTTGCTATAGACAAAAGTTTCTTATGTATGGTGATGCAAATGTGGATTTAAGGGTTGCTAATATTATAATGAGCCAGAAGTTAATGAACAGGAAACTTAACAAGAATGGAGCAGACAAGTTGGCACCAGAGATGGCTTCGGGGCAGGAAGTATAAAGCAAGCATGTCCAGAAAGGGGAAATGATTCAAAAGACCAGAAGAGTGAACTGGAGGAGGGGCTGCTTCTGGACTGGCTGAGAACATATTTGACTGTGTCCTGAAGGAGAAACACTAGTGCAAGTCCCACCCTTTGCACCAAGAAAAAGGAGTTTAGGATAAAGTACCCATGGACTTTCCCATTGCACAAGTAATCTGTATGCCATTTACCTTAGCCCTTGATTGTACCTATTTTATATTGTTTACTCTTGGTTCAAGTGTATTAGCTCTATTACCCAGATAGGTTACAGATTTCTTCAGGACAAAGATAGCATCTTCTGCTTTATATCCCTCTCCCAAAGGTTGCCACATAGCAGGTATATTTGTATAAGGCAAGATACAGAGGAACACAGAAGCCATTTTAGGCATTTTAAACAAGGGAATGTATTAGAAAGGCTGTAACTGCAACAAAAAATAAAAGGCGGGGGGTGGGTGTTGGAGGAGCAAAAAGAAAGAAGAGGTGATATCTAGATCAGAAGCAGCAAACATCCCTGGGCTGTGGCCCATAAACGTGCTCTCCCTGTTGCAAGTGGGTCGGAGGCACTTGGCATTTGATTCTGGATCTACTCCAGAGGTGCTGTGTCAACCAGACTTGGAATAATTTAAAAAGTGCTGGTCCTTCCTGGGCTGCTGGAGTGTCCAGAACCACACCAGCCCCACTACTGCTACAGCAACTATCACCACCTACCTCATTTTCAGTTGAAATCAAGAATCTTGTCTTTATCATTCTTTAGTCTTGCCCACCAGTACCTCCAGTTAGCAGAACCAAATGGAAGGAACTGGTAAAGTAATGTAGAATTTAATTTGCATGCCTAGCTGCAGCAGTATAGTGTTCTGAGAGATGACAGATGCATAATTATAATGGAAAGAGCACTCATAATGGAAAGAGCACTCTATTTAAAATCAGAAGACCTGAAATCAAGTTCATATCTAACACTTAGTAGTTATGTGATCTTGTGCAAATTACTTAACCTCTCTGAGCCTCAGCTTTCTGGCTAGTAAAATGAGAGTAAAATGAGGGTAATAATAGAACTACCTGAGCTGTTTGGAGGACTAAATGAGATAATGCATAGGGAAACCATTTAAGTTCTATGTGAATGTTATCTAGGTTACATGGACCTGTTAGCAATGATCAGATTCACTGCTTATGAGACAATCATAAGAGCTTTTATAAAAACTAGAAAAGATTTCTGCCAGTTTTGCATTCACTTAGACTTCCTTTATGATACAGGAGAACATTACTAAATTGAGGGAGATGTGAGATCAGAGAGACTTGTCAATTTAGCAGATTAAAAACAATTTTTTAACAATTCTCTTTTGATGGGTCACATCCAAAGATAAGCAGCTGAGCCCTCTTAGCAGCAGGAAGGAAGGACAGCTAGTTTTGGATTACACAAATGAACTTATTAAGAGGATTTATAAAGCCATCTAGTTAATCAGAAAGGAGGGGAGTGAAAAGAGCCTTTCTTAGCCAAGCCACGATGGCCCGCTGGACAATTAGAAGCACAGTTTTCATTATACTGTTGTAAGTCCTCGGTTGGGGTCAACCATATGAGTTAGGATACAGCTGGTGAGTCGATGCAGTAAAGCTGTTAATTAATCACAAGGGGGTGGAAACCGAGGACAAGGCATTCATACCCTTCGATTTTGAAGGGCCCCCTTTCCACTGCGTTGACCCACGTTTCCTGAGTTGACCTCTGTTAGATTTCTGTGAATTGTAGCATATTGAGTCCTCATTCACAAGTTGCCAGTGGAGTTGTTTAGGCAAAGCACTGATTTTGGCCTTGACTGGATGAAGATGAGGTTTAATTTCTTTTAGACATTTTAGAGTAAAATGCTAGTTTAACCAGTATAGAAAATTTGGTGGATTTAGCTATTAATATGTTTTACAATAGTAATAATGACAACAGCAAATTCTCTCCTGATGCTTTTTATGTGTCAGACACTGTTCTAAGCACTACAGCCAATTCGGCTAACTTCATAGTAACCCTGTGAGGTAAGAACTGTGATCCCTGTTTTTACACATGAGGAAATTGAGGCACACAGATTTCAGGTAACTCACATAAGTCAGTCAGTAAGTGGAGAAACAGGCTTTGAACCCAGGCTAGTCTGGCTCTAGCATGTGTTCTTGACCACTGCCTCTCAAAAACGGAAACTGCTTTCATGTCTCTTCTTGGTTGGTGACTGTTTACCTAACTACATTTGACATGTTTAATAATAAAACTTCTGTAGATAACTCATAGTCTTGAATTAGCAATCAAGTCTCAGACAGAGATTGCTTCAGCATTTTGTGATTGTCCTTTCTGACTTTGATATTATGTATTCAGTACTCTCACTTACTGAGAATTAGTTTCTAAACAGTTTCTCCACAAATAAAGAAATTCATTACATAAAAGCCTAAGAACAGGCATCTGGTGCCAAGAGAAACTTGGACACGTGTTTTTCGGATAAGGAACCAGTCTGGAGGAGACCATGGCTACTTAGTATTGGCACTAAGGCTAGACAGCATCTGGCCCTCCACGCATTTCTTTATCTTGGAACCACGCAGCACTTTTATATCAGTTGCTATCACTTTAAAAACAGTTAATTTCATATAAAAATTTGAATTTCTGGCTTTTGAAAACGTTCGGTGATCTGGCAGCACTTTTCTCCTGACCACAGTCGGCTGGAGCTGATTGACGGCAGGCTCTCCGCTGTCCAACAAGCAGGGCCTGAGTCCCCGTTCCTCTACTGGGAGATTCACCCTTTAACTGCTTAGCTTCCATAAGCATTTTAGTTTGAGACCAGTAGTTTGGAACAAAGACTTTCTGATGCCAATCAAATCGTTTTTTACACTACCACATTGTTCTTTCAGAAAATGGTGGCCATTTACCATTTAAGTACTTTAAAAAAAATGTTTTAGTTCAAGACTGTAGTCAGCTTTTAGCATCTCTTATGAGGTGGTAAAGCTGTCTCTTTATCATCTCCTCCCCACTTCTCTCCTCCCCTCCCCTCTTCCCTTTCCTCCCCTCTCCTCTCCAAGAATGTGGGATAATATATTAGTTTCAGGCGAGGTAAAAGAAATACTGATCACTTTCCATATTTACATGAAATATACATACACATATATTTAAAAACTGGTGACAAACTAAAGAAGATAAATAGAAGCAAATAAGCATATGAAAAGATGCTTTATCATATGTAATCAGGAATATGCAAATTAATAATGACAGTATGAAACCACAAGAGACCCCAAATAGCCAAAGCCATCTTGAGAAAGAAAAACAAAGCTAGAGGCATCACACTCTCTGCTTTCAAACTATTACAAAGCTATAGTAATCATAACTTTATGGTATTAGTATAAAAATAGACACACTAATCAGTGGAACAGAATGAAGAGCCCAGAAATAAACCCACACATAATGGTCAATTGATTTACAACAGAGGAGCCAAGAATATACAATGCGAAAAGGACAGTCTTTTCTATAAATCTTGTGAAAACTGGACAACATGCAAAAGAATGAAATTGAACCACTAACTTACACCATACACAAAAATTAACTGAAAGTAGTTTAGAGACTTGAATGTAAGACCTGAAACAATAAAATTCCTAAAAGAAAACATGGATGATAAGCTCTTTGAAATTGGTCTTAGAGATGATTTTTGGATTTGACACCAAAAACAAAGGCAACAAAAGCAAAAACAAGCAAGTGGACTACATTAAACTAAAAAGCTTTTGCACAGCAAAGAAAACCAAGAAAAAAATGAAAAGGCAACTTTCTGAATGGGATAAAGAGCTCATGAATCATATCTGATAAGGGATTAATATCTAAAAATATATAAAGAACTCATGCACCTCAATAGCAAAAAAAAAAAAAAATCCAATCAAAAAATGGACAAAGAAAATGTTTAAGTAGACATTTTCTCAAAGAAGACATACAGATGGCCAAAAGGTATGTGAAAAGATGCTCAAAAAGTTGCTGGACATCACTAATCATCAGGAAAATGCAAGTCAAAACCACAATGAGATATCACCTTTCACAAGTTACAATGACTACTATAAAAAAGACAAGAAATAAAAAGTATTGGTAAGGATGTGGAGAAAAAGGAACCTTTGTGCTTTGTTGGTGAGAATGTGAATTGGTACAGCATTATGAAAAACAAATTGGAGGTTTCTCAAAATATTAAAAATGTAACTACCATATGATCCAGAAATTCCACTTCTGGGTATTTATCTGAAGAAAACAAAAACACTAACTTGGAAAGCATATATGCTTCCCATGTTCATTGAAGCATTCTTTATAATAGTCAAGATATGGAAATAACCTACTTTTCCACTGATGGATGAATAAATAAAGAAGATGTGATGTACACACACACACACAAAGGAATATCATTCAGCCATAAAAGAGAATGAAATCTTGTCATTTGTGACAACATAGATGGACCTTGAGGGCATTATACTAAGTAAAATAAGTCAGACAGAGAAAGACAAATACCATATGAAATCACTTATGTATGGAATCTAAAATAAATTTTAAAATAATTCTAGATACAGTGAACAGATTGTTGGTTTCCAGTGGCAGGGGTGGACGGTGAATGAAATTAGTAAAGGAAGTCAAAAGGTACAAACTTCTAGTAATAAAATAAATAAGTCATGGGGATATGGTGTATAGCATGGCAACTATAGTCAGTAATCTCACACTGCATACTTTAAAGTTTCTAAAACAGTAAATAGTCAAAGTTCTCATTACAAGAAAATAAATTCTGTACTATATAGTCATGGATGTTAACTAGACTTATTGTGGTGGTTATTTCACAGTATATACAAATATCAAATCATTAAGTTATATACCTGAAACTAATATAATGTATATCAGTTATACCTCAGTAGTAAAAAAAAGAAACCAAAACAACAACAACAACAACGAAATAACAGTACACACTTACCAGAATAGCCTGAACAAACTCTAGCACATTGAAAATGTCAAATGCAGATAAAGATTGGAGCAATAGCAACTCTCATACATTGCTGGTCAGAATGCAAAATGGTACAGCCACTTTGGAAAACAGTTTGGAGGTTTCTTACAAAACTAAACATACTCTTATCATATGCTCCTTAATATTTACTCAAATTAGCAGAAAATTTATGTTCACGCAAAAACCTGTACATAGATGTTTACAGCAGCTGTATTTATAATTACCAAAACTTGGAATCAACCAAGGTGTCCTTCGATAAGTGAACAGATAAACTTTAGTACATCCAGACAATGGAATATTATTCAGGGCTAAAAAAAAAAAAAATGAACTAGCAAGTCATGAAAAGATATGAAGGAAATTTATATAACTATTACTAAGTGAAAGAAGCCAATTTAAAAAGACTACATTATTGTACAATTCCAAGTACAGGACATTTTGGAAAAGGCAAAACTATGGAGACATTAAAGAGATTTGTGGTTGCTAGGGATTAGAGTGAGGGGTGGGATGCATAGACAAGAGCACAGAGAATTTTAAGACACAGAAAAGCTCTGTGTATTATAATAATGGATAAATGCCATTATACATTTGTCCAAATATATAGAATGTACAACCCCAAGAGTGAAATGCCATTATACATTTGTCCAAATATATAGAATGTACAACCCCAAGAGTGAACACCAAAACCATGGATTTTGGTGATTATGATATGTCAGTATAGGTTCATTAGTAGTATCCATTCTGGTGGGGGATGTTGATACTAGGGGGGACTGTACATGTGGGAAATCTTTGTATCTTCCTCTCAATTTGTTTTTAACCTAAAACTGCTCTAAAAAAAATAAAGTCTTGAAAAAATTTCTTTGAAAAAACACTGGTGATGCTGTCATTAGTTTTTATGACTGATATTTAACTGTCAAGAATGACATATTTGAACTAGTTGGAATCGACTTGTGTTTCTCTACTCTGTTATGCCAGTCATTAAATTGCTTAAATTTCTGGTTTTCTAATTATGTATCATAAGGCTTATGATCTCTAAGCATTTGCTTGCTATCTGGGTATTTTTAATTCAAAAATAAATGGCATAATGAAACTAATTCTATTTTCCATTGAGATAATGCATTTTTAATTACTCAGACAAGAGTCAGATTAAGTAGTATTTACCCAAAGTGAATGTAGGAGATAATAAAATATCTTCATTGCATGTTTAATTCAAAACAGTCATGTATACAAATTACTTTGGTGTTGGATTAGAGGTATATGGAGGAAGGGTTTGCCCAGAAAAAAAAAAAGCTCTTTTCTTTTGATTTGGCATATTTCATCTGCCAACAGCTAAGCGATTAGGTTCTGGAATTGCCAGGGGTTTTTTGTGGACCCATTGGAAATGTGACTAATCCCAAGTGGTTTTGTTCATGCTCATGTACAGATCAGTCTCTGAAAGTGCCCAGATGTGACCAGTAACTCCAGCTTTGTATTGCTGTCTGGTAACAGAAACCCTATTTGCAGTAGTTGACTATCTTTTTTACATTTGCCATGGTCTGGCGGTGTTGCAGAGCTTTGTGGCTTCAGTAGCTAGTTGATGACAATCAGCAGATTCTAAAGCCTTTTCAGAATGCTGAAAGAATAGATAATGATAGTGCACAATGCTGAAATGACAAAAGGAATAATGGATATTCAAATGTTGATGCAACATAGCTTCCAAAAAAACGATTACAGTTCATTTTCTCTGATTAGCTTTTCAAGTTTTGACTTTAATTCTTTATTGTTAAACTTCTGTAAGATTGCATTCAGAAAAACATTGCCACATGAAATCTGTTAGAAATGTTTAGACAGTTGTCATCACAAAGAGTAAAAATGCCTGCTTTGTTCTGTACCGTTGACCCTGCTCTGTCCTATGCTTATAGTTGCTGATTCAGCTTTTTAAGGGTATAATGATTCCTTTTTAAATGTCTGAGGGGAATTGTTTTTTAGCTTTTGTATAAGATAGGAATGGTGTTCAGCTGACAGAAACTTGGAAAAGAGTTAAATGAAGTAGTAGTATTTTTACACAGGACAAAGAATTCTGGCTTTTCGCTCTTGAGGACAATGTGGCACTCTATAGGTTATGATCAAGCAATGATCCTTCTTGCTTTCTGTTCTTCCCTCCTTAGGTCGTTCCTCTATACCTCCTTTGAATTTATACTGGGAAAGTCCACATTTTATGCAGCAAGAATGGAAAGGGAAAAAAGGATGAATACCTCATGACAGTATTATTTTTGCATCTGACAAATTTATTGGATGTAGCACTGAATCCTGTCCTTTGGAACTCTGAGATGAAATGGAGCCCTCGAAATTTGATGAGGTTAATGTTTAAGCCTCCCTATTACCTAAAACCTTCCAAGTTTATATTTAGTGGCACCATAGGTTTGCCCTAAATGTGGGAAATGTATTTTTTTCTCTTCACAGGTTTCCTTTCAGGAAAGGAGTAATGCCACAATTCCATTATTAGTTAGATTACAGTGTTTCTCATACTTTAGTGTATATCAAAATCACCTGAAGAGTCTGTTGTGATACAGATCCTAATCCAATCTCCAGAGTGTCCGATTCAGTGGACCTGGAGTAGGGCCCAAGAATATGCCTTTCAAGCAAGTTTCCAAGTGATGCTGATGGTCTGGAGACTACACTTTGAGAACTATTGACTTAGAAGAATTTCATCTACAATAGGTCAAAATGCTTGCTAGTACGGAATTCCCAGATAAGGCTCTGAAGCTTTAAGTTCTGTGACTTACCTTTTGATTGGATTTAATTCAACAATCATGTCTTGAGTGCTTGGTGTGCCTCGCCCCTGATAGGCCTGGTAGTCCTGAGGAGAGAAGCAAAAATGAGTCAGACAAAGACTCAAAAAAGATCATAAACATATGTCAAGTACCTAAATAACTACACTGGGAGGGAGTGAATCTGTACTTTTTCTATTTATACTGTTGTCTTTACGTATAGGATTTTTAATGGAATGCGAGATTTCTTTGATCATACTATTTCAATTATTCTAATGGCTTGTCTGCATTTTTATATAAAACAGGGGGTTATGTCCTGTGACCAGCCAGAGACTTAGATAACTTTTGTTTCAGGAAACCCCATACCAATTCACTGCATGTGCTATTCCAAGCAGGCCCCCAAAAAATAGAAATGGAGAAAAGCGATCATAAGCAATAACAGAGATGCAAGGTCTAAATCATAACCTTTGGCTGTAGAAATAACTCATGTCTCCTCCCATAGAAGGCAAATTACACCTGCATCAAAGATAAAAATAAGCAAATTCAGTACTGATGGCTCATATGGTTAGTTATTTGGCGTCTTTTTAGTGAGGAAAATACTTTCTTAACTATTATTCTTCCTCTCCTTATTTCCTCCTCCTCCCCCCTGGCTCCTGTGGATTACTAATTTACCCTGAGAAGCATTTAGAGACTGGAGGTGGTAGTTGGGAAAGGTTTAAATTGTCTACCAACCTTAGAAAGGATTCATGTCTCCAGTAAAATATACTCTAAGCAAAGACATGGGAATACAATAAATATGTGAATCCATGCAAAGTGAGCTAAAAATAAAAGTTTCTTATTGAATATAAACTAATTGGCATAGAGAGACACATTTATAGTAGCTTACCTACAGTTCTCAAACATTATACTGATGTACATTTTCCGTGTGCCATTGAGCAGCCATTGCTAATCCATGCATTTTCATATAAGAAAATGTACTTAAAGTCTGAACAAACCTCTTTTGTGTGGCCATAAAAATTGCTTGTTTAGGATTTCTAAAGATTTAAAAACTTACTGTACTGGAACCTCACTATATAAGATCTGCCCAAAAATAATATAATTGATATTCCTGATCGTATAGACACCAAAGTAGAGTGGAAAGAGTGTCAGCATGGGGTAATTATACCTGGCTTTGAATCATGGTCTAGCCATTTAATTGCTAAGTGTTGATAAAATGGACAAAGTAAGGCCTACTTCATAGGATTTGGGAGGATTAAATAAAATAAGATATATAAAGTCCTTAGAAGAATGTTTGATGCATATTAATCACTCAGTAAATACTTTCTTACACCTCCAATCTTTCCTTTTTTAAAATGTCTCTGATTATTTATTTTTTTTTATTAGTTTCAAGTATACAGTACATTGGTTAGACATTTATATATATTTATATATGTAAATATATAAGTATATAAATAAATATATATTATTTAAGTATTACATAAATATATAAAAATATATCCATATATATGTATATACATATATACATATATACATACATACATATATATATATATACATATATACATACATATATATGTATAAAACTATACATTTATATAGTTTATAACACAATCCCTCTGATTGCTCTATCTTCTCTCTGGTTCTCCAGCTAGCCATTACATTGCTCCTGACTGCATTCCCTATGCTGTGCTCCCCATCCCCATGACCCTCTATCAACTACTAATTTATACTTCTTTAACCCTTCCGGGCTTTCTCCCAGCCTCGACCCAACCCCCCACCAACCTCCCTCTTGTCTGGCCATCACCTGATTGTCCCCTATATCTGTGTGTCTGTTTTAGATTAGTTTGTTCTGGTTGTTCCTTAGATTCAGTCTTCCTTTTTTTTTTTCTCTTCTTCCTCCACCTCCTCCTATTCCATTGCTTAATTTGTCTGAGTGACTATTGTCCTGATCAGAGGAATCATCCCATTGAACCTCTATCATCATTTCCATCTTTGAGGTTGAATATGATTTCTGAAATAGTCAAATGTCATTTACAACTAACACTGTACCCACAATAAGGCTGGTGAGCGCTGCTCTAAAGCAGTGGTTTATAAATTACTGCTGCTACAAATCTGGCCCTCTACCAATTTTGTATGACTTGCAAGTTAAAAATGGTTTTTACATTTTTAAATGGTTGAAAAAATCATAAGAATATTTTATGACATGTGAGAATTACACAAAATTCAAATTTCAGTGTCTATTAGAAAATTTTATTGGAACCCCACCATGTTAACAGTCTGCTTTTACACAGTAATGCCAGAGTTGAGTTGTTGCAACAGAGTATATATATCCTCAAAGCCCAAAATATTTATTATCTGATTCTTTATAGAAAAAGTTTGCTGACCCCAGTTTGAAGGATCAGAACATGGGTGAATTTTAGTTTGGTTCTGAAGTCAGTTCTGAAAGGGAGCTTCGTGGTAGTAGTTGCTGTCACAGTGTCAGAATGAGCACTGAGAGCTTCCTGGGTGACGGTGTGAAGAAGAGAAGTTTCTGATAGAATTGCCTCCACATAGAGACAAAATCTGTCTCTCTGCTCTTCTCATGCTGTTAAACTTCTGACAAAATTTAATGAATGATAAGCATATAAAAGGAGTTTTGTTACTAGTCCTTGATGCCTTTAGACCATCTGTGAAGCAATCAGGACACTAGTCTGGGGGAGACCAATACAGTAGGGCTACTGAAACAATCCCTATGAAACAATCCCTATGAATAGTTTGGACCTGCATTTCAGAAGATATCAAATAACAATGTGAGTCTCTCTCCTTCTCTCAATTAGTCTGTTATTCTTAGAAAATCTATTGTCTTCTCTGAGCACACTGGGAATTTTATTGTATCTCTTTAGGTTAAGGGTTGACCAGATCAAATATCCACCTTGATTGAAACCCATTATAAAGGATTTTTTTTTTTTTAGGAACACTGAAACCGATCACATACTTCTCAGTATTTCCTGATGGAGCCATTTGGCCACACTGACATTTGTGAACAAATACCATTGTTTTTTTTTGTTGTTGTTTTTTGTTTCTTTTAGTTAAATGCAAACAGCTATACTGGGAGGGTTAGTGGCATAGTGTTTTGCTCTAAAGAAATGGAACTGTGTGAATAGGAGAGGGTGGGAGGTCAGTTTTCCTGCAGCCATGTGGAAGACACGATGTGATCTAGTATTCAGTGACCAAGGAATAAACCCATTTAGGTGGACTTAGAGCTCTGATGGTTGAACTATAAACAAGCCAGTGAATTTAATAAGTTAATGAACACTATCTGTCAATTTTATTGTGCTCCTAGCTCTTCATAGTGGCATCTATTCCTCTCTCCTATTGAAGTCTCACTCCAACCTATTGTTCACATTGCTGCTGAAGTCATTCATTGAGTAGATGAATGAGCCCTTCTCCCACACAACTCTGATTAGTCAGTTGCTCATTCATTTGAGTGCTAATTATGTGCAAGGCTCTGTGCTAAGTGCATGAGACACAAAGCAGAACAAGAAGTATTTCCTGCCCTCCTCAGTGAGATGCTTACAGGCTCCCAGTGGAGACTTGTAAACAAGTGTAGTGAAGTATGGTGGGCTCCTAATAGATCTCTGCGCAAGTGAAAAATCTCGCTTGGGGACAGACAAATAAAATAACAGCTTCGTTTATTATAAACTACGAGTTGAGCACAGAGGAAGAGCATCTGACTCAGAGCAAGTCTCCAAAGGTTTCTAGGGAGAGGACTGAGAATTGAGGATGAGAAAGAAGGAGTGTGAGGCAGGTAGGAAAAACCATATTTAGGAAGGCATTAAGACTTGAAACAACTGCAGGTGGGTTGCAATGACTAGAACCACAAGTGTACGTAGGAGGAGATCACTTTAGACGTGAGCAAGTGTCAGATCATAAGGGGCTGTATGTGCCAAGTAGACAGTCTGGACATTAACTTGTAACTCTGGGGACCTGAGCAGAGGAGTCAAGTGATCAAGATTTTGTAAAGATGCTCTGGAAGCCCTGTGGAGAAGGACTGGAGGGTGCTAATGCTGGAGGCAGGAAGCCTAGTTAGAGTTATTAGGTATCTAAGTGGATGGTACTGAAGGAGGACCCCCATAATAGAGGCCTCACAGTGTCCCTGGCCTCACTTCTTCTTAATAGTTTGTAACTGCACACGAACTTTATTTATTTAATATATGTTTTCTCCCCTCTGATTCAAGCTGGTTTTGCCCAGATAATGGCTTTGTGACTCACTTGCCTCTCCCCTCCTCCCCACCCTTATCTTCTGTAAGCTTTGTCCTCTAATCTTTAAGCCTCAGGATAATCATGAGGACAATAGGTTTCGGTTGGACTTTAACAGCCCCAGGCCAATCAAGAGAGAACAGCAACCCACCGGGTCACAGGACCAATCGGAAAGGCGGTACCATGGCTGATTCCAGAACCAGACACAATGATCAATTACCTCACCTGCCTTTATTTGTTCAATCAGTGGCACCCATGCTCCCAAATCTCTTAGTTTCCATGACGACTGATTTTTCCCTGTATAATCTGAACTCCAGAGATAATGGAGAGAGCCAGGCCTTTGGAGCTATAGCCTGCCTATTGTCCGGGAATTACAGTTCTCTGATAAACGTTTATTCTAAATAGCCCAACTCCTGTGTCGGTCTATTGGCTGGACAGCAGCAGGTAGCAGGAGCCCCAGACTAATTTGTCCTCTGATTACAGTACCACCTAGAAAAGGTGAAAAATAAAGATTGAGATGCAAGACTCAGCTGAACTCAATGACTACTTAAGTGGGGGAGAAAGAGAAAGAAGAGTAGATGGCATATAAGTTTCAGCTTGGAGTCTAAGCACATGAAATTAGTTCAAATGCTGCACTTCTGTTACATGAGAATAAAATAGGGGTAGAGTAGGATTCTGGGACAATAAATTTTTAAGAAATGTGATAGAAATTTGGGAATGAGAGACATATAGGATGAATAGAGGAAGAGAAGTTTAAAGGGGTCTTTAAAAGGACTTCAGAGAGCCAGAAAGTGAAGGACTATGGATCCTGAGGGAGAAGAGTACAGGAAGGAAGGCAGCAAGTGGACCACAGTGCCACACACTGTGGAAAGGTGAACTAAGACCACGATAGAAACTGTCATTTTCCATTCCAAGATCCTCAAACTGAGAAATGCAGGATTCTCCCGGAAATGCTCCAACCTCCTTTTCTGAATGTATCACCTTTTACTCCTTTTCGCTTCTGCCAAATTGAACTATTCTGTTTCCTCTGTGTATTCCTCAATTTCCTTCTGCTCCTTTTCTTTCACTGAAATGAATAATTCAAAGTCACATCAAATACTATCACCTTCTAATCTATTGCACTGGCATCGATCTCTCTTTCTCTTGGCAATCATTGCTCTTTGTCATTAGTCACCTTTTACCTAATATATAATTACTCATGAAAATTGTCGTCTTTCTACTCAATTGCAAAGCAAACAAGTCATAGTCACAGAATACTTTGGGATTCAACAGTTAAATCATACTAAAGACATGTAGTTGTCTTTTGCTGATGATTTAAAGAATTGTAACACCACCACCAAAATTTAGCTCTTATCAGATATTTAATTATTTGTGATACAAAGTAAGGCTGACTTTCTTATAATATACTTACATTGTTTGTTTGTTTTCATAGACAATCTTAAATTTGATTTCAAAAGACCAGTGTGCTTAGGGTACAGGGAACAGGACCATTTGAAAACACTGGTTCTCATACTGAGCTGTACATTAGAATCACTTGGGGAGTTTTTGAAACATGGACACTGAAGCCTAGGTTCCAATCCCACTGCTGCTGACTTAATTGGTAAGGAGTGTGGCATTGGGAGTCTTCAAATTATTTCAGGTATCTCATAAGCAGTAGAGTTTGATAATGAATGTTTTTCAAGCTGATTAGCTTTTGAAGCTCACATCTTTTGCTAGTGATGACTCATTTTTCCTACATTGAAATCTGTGTGTCATTGTAAAGCAGAAATTTGTTTTTAACTGTAATATATTCTCTCCTTCTCCCTCTTTCTCCTCTCTACTCCTAAGCCATGAGAGAAGAATCCTGAAAGAAGGATTGACAGAGCTCTTATCTCTGCCAGGAGAAAAATGCTAATCCCTTCTATAGATGTGTTGCTCTGGCCAGTTACTAACAAACAGCAAAATCTTGGATATATAAAAATTTTTTGTCTAACTTGGTAGATAATACATTTGATTTTATACTGAAATATTGAGTTACATTAATGTCACCAATGGTATTAAGGCCTTATATTAACTTTCTTCTTATTAAATTTCAGCTAAACAGAAATTACTAATAAAAATGTGTTGGTGAATGCTACTTTTCAAGTGTTATATATTTCTAATAATTATGTCTCCAGAAAACAATTTATAAAAAGGTTTCTTTCTTTAAAGAGAAATGAAAGAGAATGAGAGAGAAGCACTCAGGTATCAGTCAGTTCATCCCAGACCTTAGTAAAGTACTCCAGCTTGGGTTTCATGGGAGAAATGATTTCCTGCTAACCTCTGTGTTAAAAAAATCATCATTTTGGTAATTTCATTAGAAACATTGCAGTAATATCTTTTGTTCTTTATATTGCATCTTGTTATACTACTAAGTTTGTTTATATATCCACTCTTTATGAAGACCTAGGTGTACTTAAAAACACAAAGTAAATCATCATACATGGCTGCTGGAATTTATTTTATTGTTAAGATATTGCAGATTTATGTAAAAATTAATGTTGAAGAAGAGAGACTGCAGTGACATAGCAACTTTATTTTTCCACGGCTGCCCCTGTACTTCTGCTCTGTGGGATCAGTTCTCCTCCTGGAAAATTTATCTACTCACTTGCATTTAATCTAAAGTCTTCCAGACACAAATCCTCAAAACAGTCTCAGTTTTGTCATTATTATGTCCAGGTTAGTTTATTCATAAAAACTGCCAACTTTATTCAAAGCTGAAGCTTTGCCCCTTCCCTAATTCCAGCCTGCTAGTGTGGGCAGAGCAGCCCCCGAGCCCGCAGTCATTTCACACTGACCTTTCCTGAGTTCTCCAGAGACATACCCACTCCTGCCTCACAACTGCCACTAGGCTCTTTTACCTGCATTTTCTGTTGGGCGGATTATAACCTCTCCCTCAGTCCCAGGGCAGCTGACTGGACACCTCTAGCATCTTTTCAAATCTTTGCCAAGACTCAATTCAGATACTTCTTATCCCACAAAACCTTTTTGAGTCATAATCCCAAGATAACTTGCTTTTCTCTGAACTCTCACAGCCTGTTGCACCATTCCTGGACCATTTATCTCTTTATTCTTTTCATTACAGTTATTTATGGTACAGCCTCCTGTTTTATCTCCCCTACTAATATTCAAAGCTCCTTGAGAACTCTCATCATTCATTTTTTTATTGCCCACCCTGTACAGAATAAAAAATTAAATATTAAAATAGAAATAAAGGTATTTATACAATGAGTAGCTAGGTTATTATCACATATAAAATTAATATATGTAAACAAGTATATAATCAAGACATGAGGAAATTGTTTAAGTGTTTGCTTAATTTTGTTCATTTCATCGGGTTAATTAGAAAAAGTAAATGTGTTTTTATAATTTTTCTCACATATTTTAAAATGGAAACATGCTATCTTTTAGAGTAATTTATCTAAAATAGTTTAAGTTCATGAAATAATTATATATATTGTGTTACACCAAAGAAAAGACAGCAAATTGCTTAATTTCCTTTAGCAAAGAACCCATTTCTAAAGACTGTTAGGATTTTAGAAAGACAAGTTTTTCATCATTTAATTTTTAAGTGTATTTAATGTCTCTATTTTAAGAGCTTTTAGCATAATAGGCCCTGTCTACCTTCCCTGTCTTCATGAGGAAGATAATTCATTATTTTGTTATCTTTTTTTGACCTAATATTACTGAGCATACAGACCAGACTAAAATGCAGCTTATTAAACATTTAAGAAATCATATTAAGGTAGCATGTGTGTCTTTATAACAACTGCTAGCTGTATTGCCAGATTCTTTATTTCATTATATAAAATATGATTTGCTATTCCCATCAATCCAGTTAAAAATGGATAAGGCTCAGACTATTTTAAGTAGCACCAAAAGAGTTCTAGGTTAACCTCATCATGATTTTTTGAGAGAGTTCAATGAAAAATATGAAGTTGAGATATAGAGCTCTATGCCTTTGTTATTCAGTGGAAGGGCTCCATTTCAACTCTTACCATTCTGTGATTTCAGTAGTTATGTTTAAAAGGTAGTCATAGCATAATTGCCTAACATTCTGGATATGCCAGAGTAGCTCTTAGCATCCCACTAATTCTCCTTGGCAAAAAAAGAAAGGCTTTAATGCCACATGCTAAATGTCTCATTTCTTTCTCACATCAGAAGCTCTGGCCTTTTTCTGCATTTTGCAGACTGCCCTTCATTCTGGTGAAAGGAGCCAGAATTGCTGAAGCTTCAGTGCTTAACAGTTCAATGGAAAGAATAATTTTCTTCTGAGCTACCAAAGGAAAGATAATGCTGAATCTACTGCAGTCGTGAGGAGGCCAGCCCTCAGAGGATTCCACTGGTGTCTTTTTACCCTGGTCTTTTAACATTATATTTACTATTAAGTTGTTTGAATATTAAAAATTACCTGGAGAGACCTAAGATTTTTGGTTTTGGTAGTAAATGTTGGCACTGTTGCTGCTGAAGCTAACAGTATGCAGCTGAAATTGTGAGAGGTCAGTGTTCATTCTGCCTTGGTGCTCAGAGTATTCCACTGCCAAATTACAAGTAAAACTCATCTCCTTTAGGAAGCATAAAAATGGTGGTGCAAAAATCTCTCTGTGGGGGAGGGCATAAGTCTTCCCCATCCCCAAATTCCCAAAATGAAAAAATATTTTTATATTTACATATATATGCAATATATGTTTTATATTTTAAGAACATAAGTATTTAAAAGCATATGAAGCAAACTGTAGCAATTGTGAAAAACAGGCCAGGGTTCTATTTGATTGGTGAGTGTGGAAATTTTTTATATTTTTTCATGAAGATAAGAAATTTAAAAAAAGAAAAAAATTGATAAAAACTATGATGATCTCAAAGAAAATCCTACCACCATCTCATTCAAATAATCAATCAGTGTCTGTCCAACATTTTTAACCACGCCACACTTATGTCAGGAAGCCCACCCAGATTAGCACCAGCCAGATTATATGATCTCTTACTTTACACTTTTTATTCAGATGGTTATTTCCCTATTGTCTGGTATAATGAAAAGCAGATAAGCTTAATTAGACAGCCCTCTTTCAATATCTCTGCCTCTTGGTATATAGCATTGGCAAGATACCACCACTCACTGAGCCTCAGTTTCTTCATCTGTAAAATGAGAATGCAAGTTTATGATTCCTTTTCTAGAACCTTGGGGTCAGATGAGTTTTAGAATGCAGGATTTTTTTTTAATTTTTATTTTTTATTTTTATTAAATTTATTAGGGTGACATTGGTTAATAAAAGTAAGTAGGTTTTAAGTGTATAATTAATTCAATATGTCATATGTATATTGCATTGCATGTTCACAGCTCAAAATTAAATTTCCTTCTGTCACTCTATAGTTGACTTCCTTTGCCCTTATTTACCTCCCTCCCCTGCTTTCCTTCTGATAATCACTAAACCATTGTCTTTTGTCTATGAGTTTTTGTTTGTCCTGTTCATTTGTTGCTTTCAGTTTTACATCCCACATATGGTTCTCAACTTTTTCTGTTTGATTTATTTCACTTAGCATAATATTCTCAAGATCCTCCATACTGTTGCAAATGGCAGTATTTTATCTTTTCTTATGGCTGAGTAATAGTCCATCAGTGCAAATACAAATGTTATATAACAGCACCAACAGGAGTCTGGGGCAGCATCTTCTGATCTAACACATTAGCAATTCTGCAGTAAAATATGCAGATGGTCACACTTAGTGGGAATAAGTGTATAAACAGATTAGAGTTGTCACCAAAACTTGAATTTTCAGGATTTTGGGGTCAGTGAACCTGTCCTAACCCATTCTTTGAGTATGTACATGGAACAAATAGCAGTTGCTCCACCAACCACAGCTGTTGTTTTGTTAGAATTAATGGCAGATAATGTGGATTTTATCTCTTACATAAATTAAAATGTGAGTGAAAGAATTCTACTCAACATACACCTCTCGTTCCCATTTGATTTTATAAAAGGCCATTACAATACTTTTAAAATGGTGCTGAACTTTTCAAGAAAATGTTCACACATCCATAAATGTCTTCTTGAGTAATTTTAGACCTAGATATGTTACTTTGCTCAGAGGTGATTGATAAGATCAGAATTATAGATTTAGTACAGGAAATGAGATTTCCATTTCATACAGTTAAAATTAGCACCAAGACATTTTTAACATTTTCTTTTTTTTGCCATAATTCTTATTTGAGGGAATAAAATGAATTCACTAGTTCATCTAGTGTCTGAACACTCTAAAGTGATTCATGTTTATCCATGCTCATTTTTGTTTGCTAGCTTATGCTCGATATGCTTTTAGACCAGCAGTTTTCAGCTCACAGGTATTCCAAGACCAGTGTGAGGTATCTCATAAGAAGTTTTACCAGTAATAAAGTACCAGAGTTTGTAAGTTATCTAATTAAAAATTAAATGAGTGGTTATTTTAAGTTATCCTCTGATAATGTCCCTTTTACTTTCTTAGGTTCTGAAATATGTTCTTAAATGGAAGAGAAAGAGAGGTCATTTTTCAGGAGAGTGTCTTGAATGAATGTTATCCATCTTGTTTTGGCATGAGAATTTTTTTTTTCTTTGAGAACCTCTTTTCTAGCATATCTGCCTGCTAATCAAAGTATGTAGATTTAAATCTTTTTAAGTATGTGTTTTATATTACTTTGGAAAGATTAATATTTAAAAATTTTTTCTGGCAGCTGCTTATCTTTTTAATAATGGTAAAATATATATAACATGAAACTTACCATTTTAACCATTTTTAAGTGTACAGTTGTGTGACATTATATACATTGTTGTGCAACCACCAATACCATCCATCACCAGAACTTTTTCATCTTCAACTGAAACTCTCTACCCATTAAACACAACTCTCCATTCCTCCCTCCTCCCAGCCCCTGGCAACTACCACTCTACTTCCTGTCTCTAAGAATTTGACTATTCTGGGCACCTTGTATAAGTAAAATCAAACAGCATTTGTTTTTTTATGACTGATCGGTTTCACTTAGCATAATGTCTGTAAGATACATCCATGTTATAATATCATCGTCTGTCAGAATTTCCTTCCTTTTTAAGGCTGAATAATATTTCATTGTATGTATATATACCCATTTTGTTTATCTATTTATCTATTGATGGACACTTGCACCGCTTCCACCTTTTGGTTCTTATGAATAGTGCTGCTATGAATAAAGGTGTAGACATGTCTGATCTTAAATTAGTATAGATATTACATATGTGTTCAGAGATGCTCATGTTAGCTTAAAAAAATAAGTCTGTTAATATGATAAATTCTCTCTTTGAAGTCTCAGGAGTAGAAGTTCATACATTTAAGATTAACTGCGTAACCCTGATATTTAACGTGTTGCCAATGTTGAAATTAAGGTGCCAGCCTCTAAATGAAGGGAGCCATGAAAAGGGGAGTGCTTGGTCTTTTCTGACTACAAAACCACGTTAAGAGCATCACCAAAGAGTGTTCTTACAGCAAGCTCCGAAGGCTAGCTCTAACCTCAGAATCAGGAAAGGGAAGGGGTTGGATTTTCTATTGAACTATTTTTTAGTTTCAAACTATTGCTCTTCCTATCTTGCTGCCTTTTCCCTTATGACGGTCCTTCAAGTAACCAACCAAAAACCTCCTTACAAAATAAGAATAAATGAAAATTTATGAAATAGAGAAACTATTATTTTCCAAGCTCATGATAGGTTGTAAGAAAAGGGAAGCCTTTTTGCTGAAACATTTTGAACACTAACAAACAGTAAAAAAAAAAAAAAGAAAAAAAATATCTATCTTTCAGTTATAAACTCAAATAATGCAGTGAGTAAAGTATTAATGTTATATCAAGGAACTTTGCTAAGATTTCCAGCACATGCAAAATCTTTTATATGGCTACAAAATTTTATTTATTCCTTTCTTCTCCAAGTGCTATCATGATAAAGGTTGGTTCCTGTAGCTATAAGATGAAATAGCATCTAGGTCATATTTTTTATTTTAATAAAAGTTCTACTTTGCTTTCAGCCCAGTTTATTTTCAGCTCAATTTTCTTCATGATTTGGACACATAGGCCTTTGATTATTTACCTAGAGTATATTATTACTCATTATAATTTTGCCTAGCTTTTTATTCATTATCTTTTCAATGAGTTCCTCCTATCAGATATGTAATTGTATCATATTTAAGTGTGTAACCTGTATGAGGTATGTCCCTTCCATGACATCTAGACAAGCTCCCCATTACACACTCCTGTCTCCTAGTTAGATCCTTCCTTCAGCCTGTCTGGGTTGAAATGGTGACCCAGAACAGGCAGGCCCCTGCTCTCACAGAGTTTACCATCTTCTAAAGGGCAGAGGGATACTAGCCAAATAAGCATACTACATCTGTACAATTACAAACTGAAATAATAGCTATGAAGAAAAGAGAGATGTTTAAAAAAAAGATTATAGTCTACAGCCATGCTACCCTGAACAAACCTGATCCCGTCTGATCTCGGAAACTAAGCAGGGACGGGCCTGGTTAGTACTTGGATAGGAGACCACCTAGGAAGACCAGGTGCTGTAGGTATAAAAAAAAAAATTAAAGAATAAGGAATAGTAAACTGACAAGGTCCTTGCAATCTGTGAGATCAACCAAGGGTCACCTTGCCTAAAATAAAAAATAAAATAAAAAATAAATAAACTTAAAAAAATAAAATAAAAATAAAAAGATAGTAGATCATAGTATTTAAAACACAGACTCTAAATTAATGGGAAAATCAGTAATATTGATCTTTATTTAATTTTTGGTTATTTGTTAAAATGGGTATTTTGAATTAATTTTTCTCAAATACTGCATTAGATGGACCTATTTGAGGTATTTAAGGTATTAAGTCAGACAAAGATAAATTTATTTATTTATTTATTTATTTATTTATTTATTTATTGTCTTGGTTACTGAGTTTTTTAGTGCCTCCTTAAATTTTGTACCTATGGCTGGTGCTTCATTCACCTCACCCTAATCTCAGCCCTACTCCAAAGCAAATTACCTGAGTTTTGCCACTCAGTAATTGTGTGACATTGGGCAAGTTGCTTATACTCTGTACCTCTATTCCCTCATATACAAAGTAGAGATAGTAATATTGTGATTTCAAAAGGTTGTTATAAAGATTAAAATAAATAAATATTTGTAAAGTAGTAGAGAAGTGGCTGGCACAAAGCTCTGCATATACTTAAGACTTATAATGAAGGAAGATGCCCCTAGACTGTTTCAAGTGCAGAATGAGCCATTATGAGCTGGATCCCACATATGTCCGACTTCACCAGGTTGCCATCAGTGGGTTTCTAACTCTTAGCATTTTTGTTTAATTAACACACTCTCAGGACAGTCTTATAGCTAATGTGGTTATATATTTTAAAAGTGAAGGACTTCCTCATTGTGTTTCCTCTTTTCTCCCTCTTGTCTTTTTTTTTTTTTTTTTTTTTTTTTTGCTCTTAAACAACCAAGGAGATGGTAGGGAATGATGTCCATCAACACCCTCAGGCAATGGCATCTTTCAGGCACTTTCAGAAACATGGCAACTTCATGGGTTTGTGCTTTTATCAGGCCAAAGCGATGCCAGCCTTCTCTGCACAATTGCAGTATCGGTTTATGTGCCACTTAGAAGCAGCACCTTTAGTTTCTTACCCTCACTTACTAACGAGTTTTTTACATAGCCTTTTCAGAGGACTGCACACAAACATGCCAGACCATCGTCAGGATCCCCACTTCTTTTTCTTTTGTGTGTGGGGAAACGCATAGCTTTCTGCTAACATTTATTTCTAGTGCCATTTTAAATTCCATTCATGGTGATTCTACAAAGTCTAACACGCTTCTGTGTTCATGTAAAAGCACTTTTTTTGAAGATAATATCTTCCCCTTATTCCTTATGGGAAAGGTGTTTTACACTTTTATAGTATAAACAGTAAACAAAAAAAACTTCTAATTTAAAAAGTGAAGAAATGCATTCTAAATTAATTTTACTTATTCAAGCTATTCATGTAAAAATGACTAAATAAATGCAAGTTTCAATTTTAAAAAATCTATAATGTACACTAATGTATTTCATAGGACTGGGGCAACTATGTGAGATAAGCAGGAATTTAATTATCTGTACAGAATTCTGGTTAATGGGCAGTATTTTTGCTCATGTAAATACTTTGTATGAACATAAGTTACCTCAGGAAAGTAATATTATAGAATGGAAGAAACAGGCTTTGTCTCTGAATGAATAAATGGATTCTTTCCTATTTTACCCTCAAGTTTTGAATTAATTTGTAGAAAGAGGGCCACTGGATTGGAATTAGCCTTCTCCTTTGATGAGCTCTGTTCTTATACTGTCTGAGATTATATATACATGTAAGTATCTTTCTTTTTCTAAAAGAGAACCCAAATAAACTAAACTTTAAATGCAGTGTTCCAATTCAAATAATTAAGTATCAAGAAATGAAAATGTTTCCTTTAAAGTAGAATGTCCTTATATAGATAAATATGATCAAAAATCATTATTTACATTTACATTCTCTTTGGAAGCCATGGGATTTTCAAGACCAAAACCAAGAGCCTTGAATGAAAGCATACGATTGCCTGTTGAAAGAATGTTGCTATATTGCATGGCCAAACAGTGTGCCTTTCTGTCATTACAAGCAGCAACCAAATTAAAAGATTGCCAGGAGAAATTTCTCTATATCTTACAAGCAGAGGCACTGGTTACCCTTTGTCACAGATGCTCTTTTGGTTGATGTTAGTATAGTGAACAGCCTCAGAAGGCAGAGGAAGGGTTTACCTCTAGAACAGGGGTCCCCATTCTCTGGGCCGCAGACTGGTATGGTCTGTGACTTGTTAGGAACTGCACCGCACAGCAGGAGGTGAGCGGCAGGCGAGAGAGTGAGGGATGCTTCATGTGTATTTGCAGCTGCTCCCCACATTAGCATCACCACCTCAGCTCCACCTCACATCTTCAGGTATTAGGTTCTCAAAGGAGCACTGGTCTCTGGTGCCAAAAAGGTTGGAGACTGCTGCTCTAGAGCAAAGGACAGGTGTACTTACTACCCATTATAAAATATTCGAGTTCCCTAAGCTCAGAGTTCCTCTTATATGATTTATTCTGCTGTGCATACAAGTGTCACCTGGCCACTCTGTAGGAGTTGGAACCTTGATCCAGGGCAAGAAACTGCTGATATTCTGCATACTTTGACTATTGCTACTGCTGTATGTAATAAAGTTATTGTCTCTGGCCCAGGAGTCTTGTGTCTTCTACTGTAGGAAGCTAATTTTTAGCTTGTGAGTGAGGCGAAATCCCAAACCCTTCACATTTATTGACAGGAATGACCATTAAAAGACAAATAATGATGATAGCTTTTTTTCTCTGTATGTGATCCAAGTGGATGGTGTGTTTAGAGATAACATGGAATGAAGTGTAGTATATGGATAGAGCACCGTATGCAATAGTAGGGCATCCAACTCTGAATACATAAGATAGTGTGAGTTACAAAGAATAATTGGTATTTCTCAAAAAATTATAGGAGATTATCTTTTCATGAAGGCTTTGTCCACCTATGGACAAAAAGGATGCTGGCTCTGCTTTGGACTTTTCTCTCTTAGCTCAGATTCTCAAGAAAAACATTATCTAAATTTACCTAGAGAACATACCATGTTCAATAACTGGTTACTCTTGGAGACGATGAGTAGCCATAAACCTCATGCCACAAAAACAACTCATTTTAGCCATAATGCCCAGGCCTAAACATGCCAGGATGCCAAAGTCTACATTGTTATAAGTGATATGAAAGCAACATTTCTTCATATCTGCCTTCCTAGTATGGACATACCTTTAAGAAATGATCCTGCTAGACTAGATGGAAATGTCTTCTGTATACTTCACCCAAAATAGTTAAGTTGAGGCAATGCCATCCTGAATAGGGGAGCTAGCATGTAACCTTTCTGTTAGCTATTAATGCACTAGAAAGAATGCTAAAGAATTTTTACATTCTATTTAGGTGAAGGCCTGAACTGTCAATTTTTCTGTTTTGGCATATAAAATGGTAGAAGAAATAAAAAAAAAAAAAAACTTCACCTAAGAGAGATAATATTAAAAAATATATAGAGGTCTTCACAATTTTGTTCTTCACAGGCAGCAAAAGAGGTTTTTTCTTTGTTATTATTTGAGGTTAGCCAACATTTGACACTGGTGCTGCCACTGCCCCCATTCATGCCCATGGCAGCCGTGGCTGATCCATCCTGACTTTCTCCCTGATGACACCATACTACAGCCTCTGGCTTCTCCACTCAGCCCTCCATGAAGCCACTGCCAATTGGCTCATGGTGGCCTGGGAGTCTAAACCTTTTTGCTTCCTCTCTGTAAATGTTTATGATGATTCGGTAGGTTTGAGAATCATAAAGCCCCATTGAAAACAATGATGTGGAAAAACCTTACAAAGAACACTGAAATAGCACTTCTCATACATAAGAGAAGATATTTTAAAACACATGCATGATGTTAACAATTGAAAAATGGAAAATTTAAAGACAAACAATGACAACCAGATTAGATATATGCATGAGAAAAGAATATTTCAAATGATTTAAACAATTCAGAACTATCCAAAATGCTGAATATTATTTTAGCACTTTTATGACCACTGTTTTTGTTGTTCACCAGTTTTCTTCTCTAACAGGTAGGCTTTCATTGGCTAAACATCAATGGTGTATTTTAGTGTAAAATATACTGCAAATAAGAAAGGCATGAGTTAAAAAGAAAAGGCATGGATTAAAAAGAACTGCTCTGATCAGAGTACAGATGTGTCAGTTAACTCTTGAAGAATCTTATATTTTTTTGTGAACTCTATTAAGCATCTGTGAAACTTTACATTAAGAAGGTTTTTATCTGTTAATTATAATACCTAACTAAGGCAACTTCTATAAAGATCAAATAAGGTACTATGTGTGAATTTCTTAGTACAAGCAGAGCCTGGCACGTAGTAAATGCTCAGTAAATGTTGACTATTATAGGGAAGGAACAGTTTAAAACGAGCATTTTTGACATGAGAAATTTTCAGAAGGAAGCCAAATTCTGCAAATTACACAATTTGCAAAGTGTAAAATAGAGGACAGGTGTGAATCTGTTTCCAAGGAGGTAATGGGGAAAGATGAGGACTATCCACCTGCTAAATTCAGTCAAATTGGGATAGGTCTCAACAGAGATGTGCTGTAAAATGATCTGTGTCTCACAGAAGGACATTGGGATCCATCTGCAAGGTGACCTGCCATCACCACTGACTCAAGGGTGAGGACACTGGCGAGAATTTCCACGAGGGGCAAGAATGTTTCATTGCTTGTATTGGGTTGACTACAGGATCCAGGAGAACTGTGCAAAACAGAGTTCCATAGATGACAGAGGAAGGGACAGTTGGGAGTGTGCTATGGGTATTGTCTAGTCCAATTAATCAGACTAGAAACAAACCCTGAAGCCCTGTATGAGCCTTGGCTGCTACACATTCAGTTCTGAATATCTTTCAAAAGGTGTGGCTGGAATGAATCATCAACTCTTGGAGGTTACACAGGGGCCACCATGTGCCCTGGAAACACCTGATGGAGCTTTAGGCCCAGATGTCTCAGCCCCTCTTGAGCAATATAAGGTCATCATTCACTACCTATCTGGTAGGACACCCTCATTTTTTATCTACTGTTGGAGGGATAGGGAGGTGTTGAGATCATTGCTTTTACATTATACCTTGCCTGGAGAGAGAAAATAACTTTTCTACCCCATGCCCCCACCACCACCACCAAAGCCATAGAATTAGAAACCTAGAAACTGAATGATGGTGTTGTCCAATTAATCAGACGAGAAACAAACTCTGATTTCTGATTAAGAGAGGACAATCCAGGGAAAGAGAGTTAATACATGATTGTTATAGGAATGGAGAAGTGGTCTTTGTTTTTGTCTGAACTCTGGAGAAGTCCATAAGAAACAGTGAATTCCCAGTAAGAGACTAATAAAGACAGTCTCTATATAAACAATTGATGCCAGTTACAGTTAAATGTGGTATTATTCATTATGGAGCTTGACTATGTCTCTGAAATATCAGTTTGTTATAGTTGTGGAATCATTTTTGGAGTGATCACTTCAAGTAAAGGTAGAAGAATAATCCCAGTTTTGGTGAAACCTAGTTCCTTGTGATTTCCTTGGTTCCAAGTCGTGTGTTATCTTTTAAAATCAAACAAAAAGTTTAGTTATAGATATAGACATAGACATAGATACCAATTTGTAGAGAATATAAGCATAATTAGAAATGAACTAATGTAGCATTAAATATGTCTTCCTAGATAAATTAAAAAAGAGCTTTAAACAGGAAATAAAAAAGATGATAAGCTATATTATATTTTCATACACATAGCATTAAATATAGCAGTACTATTATGGTATGTTTTAGAAATAGGAGGCAATGCAATATGGAAAGACTATATCAGGGAAGACCTGCATGGATTATAAATAAAGTTCAAGAATTTTGGGGGCTGCTGAGCTGGTATGAGGCCTGGCCCAGGTTACTTTCAGCTGCCTAACAGGTGTTTCTCACTGTTGGTGCCCACCCACCATGAAAATGAGCTTTTCTGATTAAGTAATCCCATAGCCCAGGAGCTGAGCTCTTTGGAGTGGGTCATTCATAGAGATGAATGACTTCTAGTTTCCTAAGTGGTTTCTGTCCGACAGTTGTGCTCATGGCAGGGGTAAGGGCTTCAGAGAAATACCTCATGATATGAGGCAATTACACATCCCGATTCATGGCTGGGAAATGCTAGCACCTGCCAGATGGTGCTGGCAGGAAGTGGGCATTAGGCAAGCTTGTTTCAGCACTACCTGATGAGGAAGCTCAGTTAGGGCAATAAACTGCAATTGACTCCTCTGCCTCTTTGCACCTGTTATTGAAGAGGCCAAACTATTGTGTCATTCATGTACAGAAGATTTCTTTCTTTCAGACCTTTGGAGTTAGTGATATTCTTGTCCACACACTGAGAGAAAAAAAGCATCACTTCTCATTTCCACCAAAAAAAAAAAAAAAGCAAGGAAAGTAATGAAATTGTCTTCTGTGAAGATGTTGAATGAACAGAGTAAAATGAGGCAAACAAATAAAATAATGATTTGATTATTCCTCCTGGAGTCTAGAGTCAGAGAGGAATTTTGGGGTTTGCTGCCACAGGGCACCAAGATAATTCCTGAGGGAGCCATAGAGAAGAGGTACTTACTCTAACTTAGCACCTTGGAAAGATGAGAGTTGTTTTGGTGGTCTGTAGAAATTTGTTTTGTTCACCTTCCTTCCAGTGTATGCCCCCATGTCAAGTTGGAAGCGAAGTTTGAGGAGAAGATGTCTGAGAAATGCCCCCTCCAAGCTATGGCCTATGCATTTCTGCATAGAACAAATGAATTTCCACCCAGGGAATCTATAGTTATGTTTCCAGTGAGGCAAAAGAGAATAAAAAGCTAAGTCAAGAAGCTTCACAGTGGAAGAATGTGACCCAAAAGAAGAAGAAAAAGAGAAAAAATTCTAGGTAATGAAACAAAGACTTTTCGCATTGTGGGGGTCAGTATGAGCCACTAAGACGTTTTGTGCTTTCCGAGGCAGTGCAGGAGAACCAAATGCAGGGTCTTAAGAATAAATGACCAGCTCATCTAGAGATATATGTCTTATATAAAGCTTGTCCTGCAAATCTTCAAGAATAAATGTGGAAGAACAGGATGCCCAAGACTTGCAGTAATAAGGACTTGTCTACTCTTAGCATGCTATGGAAAGATTATGGGATTCGAATCCATATCTGGCCTTTGTGAACCTGTTTCCTAATTGTATAAAGTGAATAATAAGAAAACTAAAACAAGGCGAGGCCATAAGTGCCCAGGGAGTAACTGTTTCTATTTCCCCTGTTAGCCTAGGGAAAAGAGACAAATCAGAACAGCTGAGGAGTCATGTGTGGGGATGATGCATACCACAAGGGGCCAGTCATGGGTGTTCTACTCCTGGAGCACTAATCTAGGGTGTGAGACTTTGCAAATTCAATCTAAGACCACATCCATTTCTCTTAGCCTAGGGTCCCTTCAAAGGTGAGCCAGAGACCAAAACTTGTATATAGGCAGTTTGTTTGAAATGTCATTTCAGGGAGCAGAAATGCAGGAAAAACATCTCAGAACTGGCTACCAGGGGTAAAAATGGGATGCGTTAGAGCTACCTACCACTGGTCAAGAGCAGCCCCACAGCATTAAGTTCCCAGCCATGCTGGGCTGTGCATGCCCCCGTGCAGAGTGGATTCCTGGGACTACTGAGCCAGGAGTAGAGATGCCCAGGGCAGGAAGCAGGCGATTCCTTATGAAGGGCAAGGTGAGGCCACCATTAAGGGTGCCTGTGCAAAGCTGCTCAAAGCCTGAAGGCAACAGGACCCTAACTGTTGTGGCTGGAATATAAGAAGAAACTGAAAGTTTTGGAGAGGCACAGAAAAGGAGTGAATGCACCAACTCTCATGGGAATGCCTTGTTGTCCTTCTGCCTAGCAGGAAGGTGCCAAAATAAATCATTTCTTGGAGTATCTTTGGCCTTTCAAGTCTATGGTTCATGAAAGTGGAAAATAAAAACTTGCTGAAAATGTCCTGATTAATAAAATGTGAATGACACAGCAAATCACAGAATAGCATTTATTCTTCAAAAGACATCTGCCAGCTGTAGACAAGGTACGAAACAAAATAGACCTATACCCACTGTCTACTTCGAGACCTAACGAGGCAGTTGTGAAATAGGCCCTGAGGAAAATCTGGTGAAAAGTCAATTTTGTTGATTCTTGGTACCGTGAACCATTACCTGGGCCTTAAGTGGTTTTTATGATTTAGAAAAACTTATTAAAGGTGAAACTTTAAAAAGGGTGTCAGGGTAGTTTTATTAACCCACGATTTAAGAAGACATGGGGAATCTTTTGAAGTAGACTTGACTCCAGTCCAAATTATAAAATGGATCATTCACCCTTTGGGAATCTGGAACCCCACTAGACTGCTCAGATGCCTCTGTGCTGTCTACCAGTTTGTTTCTACTGGTGCTTACCATGTACATGGAACCTTGCCAAGAATCAGGCCTGGGAACAATGCAGAAGGTAAACCTTCCCCAGGTGTCTTAGCCTCTGGTGTCTAAGTCCTGTCTATGATGACTAGGTAATTTGAAAGATAAATTTATGTACATTGTGCCAGACACTGTTATACTCCAGAGCCTCTTGGCCTCCCTATCATGTGGATATGTCATTACTGTGACTGAGGAACTGAATTTTCAGTTGTAGTTAATTTTAAGTAATTTAATTCTAAATAGATGTGGTTAATGGCTACTCTTTAGGATAGCACGGTTCTAAAGAATGATATCTTAGCTGAGTCTCCAGGAATGAGGAGGCATTATCCAGACCATGAGGAGGGTAAGGATCAGGTAGAGAGTGAGAAGAGTTCCAGCCAGAGGGAACAGCAGTGGAAGGTATGGAGATCAAGCTTGTGATAGAGGAGGTGACAAGAGAGGAGGCTAGAAAGATACATGGAGGCTAAGTCACTGTTTACTAAGGGTGCCCTAGGCTCCTGGCATGTTGCTATGTGCATTACGTATTTATGTCACTTATCCTTTTTACAGCCCTGGAGCTGTAAATTAGCCCCATTGTACTGGTGAGGAGACTAAGGCACAGAGAGTTGATTTAACATAACCAATGCAACACAGCTTCTAAGTGGCAAAGCTGGAATTTTAAGGAAGGTCTGACTCCACAGCCCATCTTCTTTCCACTTTATCACTTTATCCCACTTTTGTGAACCACATAGGGAGTTTGGGCAAGACTCTTTGAAATGGCATTTTCCTAGGCAAGCATGATGACAAAGGAATTGAGAGGAGCAGCCAGAAAAATGAAGGGTGGCCCATGGAATCCATGCTGGAAAAAGAAGGAAATAAAGATAAGAGAGGCCAAATAACAGGGATAGTGGAAATAATTAAGATAAGAACTCTAGGTGAGGACATTGTGGTCAGTGGGGATTATGGCCATTTTCAGCCCTGGAGTCGAGGATGTTAATTGGTGGAGAAAGCCCTTGGCAAAGTTCCCAGCCAGCACATAGGCAACCTCCTCCCCCAACAGGTAGTGGCCCAGGCTTTTCCTCTGTAAGGAAACGGATTTCTCAGAAACTGAGTCTGAGTTTGAGCAGTTTTATTTATTTATTTTTTAAATCTACTTTTGGTGTCTTATTTTTGCATAGTGAAATAGAAATCAGTAGCATTAACTTTTTTAAATGTTTGTAATGCTCAGCACTCTAAGCAACAGAGAGATAGGGATGAAGCTTTGGGAATGTAAAACAGGGGGCATAGGCCCTCACCTGAGACTGATGACACAGATCCTCTCTGCCTGACTTATGTTTTAAGATTCTACGTGCCTTCAATGAGATGGAAGTGAATGTGAGGTTAAACATATTTTTTTTATTTGAAATCAAAGTTATATAGAAGTGAGTCTTAATATATCATAAAAATCATTTTTAGATATACTGAAAAATGTCCTGAACTCTAATTAAGGAAGCTGATTTACAGATGGTGATAAAAATATTTTTTCATGAAAATGATAAATGTAGCTTATTTTCATTGGCATTATCTATTTTAGTTAAAATAACTCCTACCTCTACATTTCTCCTTTCTCCTTGACTCATAAACTAATATATTGTTTGCCATTTCTCTCAGTATTGCTCAGTTTTCTTCATTCAAAAATAGTTATATTTAACTTGTGCTGGGACTATTATAGGTGAGAGTATTACAGGTGAGACATGTACCAGGGCAAATAAGGCCATGAGAGTGTCCTGATGGGAAAACATAGGTGTTCAAGTTATTTTTTCTTTTAATAGCTTATTGAGGTATAGTTTACATGCTATTTACAATTTACTGAATTAAGTATAGTTTGATGAATTTTAGAAAATTTAGACAGTTGTGCAAAACTTTACCTCAGTCTTGTTTTAGAGCACTGTCATCACCCCAAAAAATTGCTCCTTCCCTGTTTCTAGTCAGTCTCGTCTCCCAGCCCCAGCTAGCCACTGACATATTTCTGATTCTATAGTTTTACCTTTCCAGAAAGTTCATGTAAATAGAGTCATATACAGCTGACCCTTGAACAACATAGTTTGAACTGTGTGGATCCATTTATGTGGGGATTTTTTTTTTTCAGTAAAATAGTCAGTCCTCCATATCCACAGGTTTTGATTCATGGTTTCAACTGTGTGCATTGAAAAGTTATTTTCAATCTCTGATTAGAAAACCGTGGATCCAGAGGGCTGACTGTATGCATTGCTCTATGTCATTTTATATAAGGTACTTGAGTACCCACAAGGATCCTAGAACCAATCCTCCCACAGATACTGAGAGATAACTGTCGTTAAGTTTCGGGGGCATCAAAAGTTATAAATGGATTTTCAACTGTGCAGGGGTCAGTACCCCTAGCCTATGCATTGTTCAAGGGTCAACAGTATAGACTTTCTTAAAAAGATTTTTATTGAAATATAGCTAACATACATTGCTATATGTTATATTAGCTATATTTATAACATAGCTAACAGCAAAACATATAGCATAACATTGCTATATGTTATGTTAGCTATATTTATTGAAATATAGCTAACATAACATAACATAATATTGTATTAGTTTCAGGTGTGTACTATAGTTTTTCAACATTTATATACCTAAAGAACTTATCACCATGATAAGTCCAGCAACCGTCTGACACCATACAATGCTATTATAATATTATTGACTATTTTCTATGCTTTACTTTACATCCTCATGATTATTTCATAACTACCAGTTTGTTCTTAAATTCTTCACCTTTTTCACCCAATCCCCCAATCCAACCAGAAGCTCATTCCTTGCATTTATTAGTCTGTTTCTGTTTTGTTTGTTTATTTTATTCTTTAGATTACACAGATAAGTGAAATCTTATGGTATTTGTCTTTCTCTGACTAACTTATTTCACTTAGCACGGTACCTTCCAGGTCTGCCCATATTGTCACAAATGATAAGGTTTTATTCTTTTTTATGGCTGAGTAATATTTTATCATATATATGTACCACTTCCTTATCCCATCATCTGTTGATGGGCAATTAAGTTGCTTCCATATCTTGGCTACCCAGAGGTGGAATTGCTGGGTATGTGGTAGTTCTATTTTTTAATTTTTTGAGGAACCTTCATACTGTTTTTGTTTTCATAGTAGCTGCACCAATTTCAGTTTCATCAACAGTGCACAATAGTTCCTTTTTCTCCATATCTTTTCCACCACTTGTTTTTTGATTTGTTGATGATGGCCATTCTGGTTTTAATTTGCATTTCTTTAATGATTAGTGACATTGAGCATCTTTTCATATGTCTTTTGGCCATCTGTATGTCCTCTTTGGAGAAATTTCTGTTCAGATCTTCTACCCATTTTTAAATTGCATTTTAGTTTTTTTGATGTTGAGTTCTCAGTTCTTTATAAATTTCTAATGTTAACCTCTTACCAGATATATCATTGGTTAATACCTTCCCCATTCAGTAGGTTGTCTTACCATTTTGCTGATGGTTTTCTTTGCTGTGCAAAAACTTTTTAATTTGGTGTAGTCCCATTTGTTTATTTTTGTTTTAGTTTCGCTTGCCTGAGGCAACATGTCAGAAGAAAAATATTACTAAGAGCAATGGCAGAGAGTTTACTGCCTATGTTTTCTTCTAGAAGTTTTGTGGCTTCATAGCTTATATTTAAGACTAATCTATTTTGTATTATTATTATTATTATTATTATTGTATATGGTGTAAGAAGGGGTCTAGTTTCACTTTTTTGCATGATCTGTCCATTTTTCCCAACGCCATTTATTGAATAGACTGTTTTTATCCCATTTTATATTCTTACCTCCTTTGTCATAGATTAATTGACAATACAGACATGGGGTCTCTGCTGTGTTCCATTGATCTCTATGTGTCTGTTTCCATGCCAGTACCATGCTGTTTTAATTACTGTGGACTTGTAAGTATAGTTTGATATCAGGTATTGTTATGCCTCCAACTTTGCTCTTTCTCAGATGGCTGTGGCTATTCTGAGTCTTTTGTGGCTCATATACATTTTAGGATTATTTGTTCGAGTTCTGTGAAAAATGCCATTGGTATTTTGAGGAAGATTGCATTGAATCTACAGACTGCTTTAGGTAGTATGGACATTTTAATGATGTTAAGTCTTTCTATCCATAAGCATGGTGAATGCTTTTATTTGTATTTTCTTCAGGTTTTTTTCTTCAATGTCTTATAATTTTCCAAGTACAAGTCTTTTACCTCTTTGGTTAAATTGCTTAACGTATTTTATTATTTTTGATGAAATTGTAAATAGGATTGTTTTCATAATTTCTCTTTCTGATCATTATTGGTGTATAAAATGCAACTGATTTCTAAATATTAATTTTGTGTCCTACTACTTTACTAAATTCATTTATCAGTTCTAACAGATTTTTTGGTGGAACCTTTAGTGTTCTCTCTGTATAGTATCATGTCACCTACAGATAATGACAGTTTTACTTCACCCTTTTCAATCGGATGCATTTTATTTTATTTTTCTTGTCTGATTGCTATGGCTAGGACTTTCAATATTTTCTGGAGTAGAAGTGGTGAAAGTGGACATCCTTGTCTTGTTCTGCTTGTGAGGAAAATACTTTTAGCTTTTCCTTGTTGACTATGATGTTAGCTGTGGGTTTGTCATATATGATTTTTATTATGTTGAGGTATGTTACCTCTATTTCCATTTTTGAGAGTTTTTGTCATAAGTGGATGCTGGATTTTGTCAAATGATTTGTCTGAATCAACTGATATAATTTTATGATTTTTATCTTTCATTTTGTTTATGTGGTATATCACATTAATTGATTTGCGGATATTGAACCAACCTTGCATCCCAGAAATAAATCCCACTTGATCATGGTATATGGTCTTTTTAATGTCTTATTGAATTCTGTTTGCTAATTTTTTTTGAGGATTTTTGCATCTATGTTCATCAGAGATATTGGCCTATAATTGTGTGTGTGTGTGTGTGTGTGTGTGTGTGTGTGTGTGTGTGTGTGTCTTTTTCTGGCCTGGGAATTAGGTAATGGTGAGCCCATAAAATGAGGTTGGGAGCCTTTCCACTTCCTGAAGTTTTTTGGAATAGTTTGAGAAAATAGGTGTTAACTCTTTTTTGAACATTTCGTAAAATTCACCTTTGATGACCTCTGGTCTGAGACTTTTGTTTGTGAGTTTTTTGTTTTTTGTTTGGTTTGTTTGTTTGTTTTTTGGTTACTGATTCAATTCATTAGTAGTAATTGATTGGTTCAGATTTTTGTTTTTTCTTGACTCAGTCATGGAAGATTATATGTTTCTAAAAATTTATCCATTTTTTCTCAGCCAATTTGTTGGCACACAGTTGTTCATAGTATTTTCTTAAAATCTATAATATTTCTGTGGTGTCAGTTTCCTTTATGAATTTTTGGGGGATACTCTGTCTTTTTTTCTTGATGAGTCTAGTAACAGTTTATCAATTTCGTTTATCTTTTCAAAGTATCAGCTCTTAGTTTCATTAATATTTTGTATTGTCCTTTGTCTCTTATTCTAGGCTTTATTTTAAAGTCTGTTTTGCTTGATATAAATATTGCTACCCCATCTTTTTTTCATTCCCATTTACATGAAATATCTTTTTCCATCTCTTTACTTTCAGTCTGTGTGTGTCTTTCTATCTGAAGTGGGTCTGTTGTAGACAGCATATATAATAGTCTTATTTTCTTATTCATTTAACTACCCTATGTCTTTTCATTGGAGCATTTAACCCATTTATATTTAAAGTGGTTATCGATAGGTAATGTGGTATTTATTATTTATTTATTGCCATTTATTATCCATATTTATATTCTGTTGTTGTTTTTCCCCATCTTAAGAAGTTCCTTTAACATTTCTTATGTCTGATGGTGATGAATTTCTTTAGCTTTTTCATGTCTGGAAAGCTTTTTATATCTCTTTCAATTTTAAATGCTAGCTTTGCTGAGTAGAGTAATCTTGGTTGTAATTTCTTGTTTTTCGTTGAATATTTTCTGTCAATTTCTTCCAGCCTTCAAAGGTTCCATTAAAAATGAGTTGATAGCCTTATGGGAACTCTTTTGTGGGTAACTAACTGCCTTTTTCTTGCTGCTTTTAAGATTCTCTTTTTGTCTTTAACCTATGGCATTTTAATTGCAGTGTGTCTTGATATGAGTTTCTTTGGTTTTATCTTGTTTGGGACTCTCTACACTTTCTGGACTGTATGTCTGTTTCCTTCACCAGGTTAGTTAAATGTTCAATTACTATTTCTTCAAATAGGTTCTCTATCTTTTGTTCTCTCTCTTCAACTACATAGTCTTTTGCGTCTTTCTTTCACTTCTAATTTTGAAGTTTTACTCATTTTTATTAGAAGTTTATTTTTTTTTATTTTTGAATAGTTTTCCATTATACAACTACACTTCATTTGTTTCACAAGTTGATAGACATTTCAAATATTTGATTACTATAAAAAATGCTCTTTTGTACGTTTGCATACAACTCTTTTTGTAGACATATTTTTTCATTAGTCTTAGGTAAACATCTAGGTGTAGATATACTGGGTTGTATAATAAGTGTATGTTTAACTTTTAGGAAATTGCCAAACTGTTTTCCAAAGTGACTATACCTTCTGCATTCCCTTAGCAATGTATAAGAACTCCAGTGTTCCATATACTCACCAACACTTAATATGATCAGCTATTTAAATGGTTTTATAATGGTATCTCATTATAAAATGGTTTTCATTTTTATTTTTCTAATCACAAATTATATTGAGCATCTTTTTGTGTACTTATTAGCTATTTATATATTTTCTTTGGGAAGGTGTTTATTCAGATCTTTGCCTATGTTTTTACTGAGTTGCTCATCTTCTTATTTTTTGGTTGTAAGAGTTTCTTTATATGTTGATATTTCTCCTAGTCTGTGGCTTGTCTTTGCATTTTTTATTGGTATCTTTTGAAGAGCAAATGTTTTAATTTTGGTAATGTTCAATTTATCTTTTTTTTTATGGATCATACTTTTAGTATATATCTAAGAAATATACCTAATCCAAGGTCACAAGGCTATTTCCTTACATTAGAACTAATGACTTCTCTTCCTTTAAAAATGACTAAAAAACATCTGGACACCACAACAATGGCTTGGCAGTCTTCATTTGTTAGTTTTATGATTTAGTGGTTGTGGTAAATGATAGGCATCAGAAAGCATGGTGTACTGCTGTAATTTAAAATAATTATAACCTGGTCCCAGAAGTCTTATATCATCCATTCTGCTGAGCACTATACTCAAAAAATTTCCTCTTGCCATCCATATCCTTTCTGACCACCCACCAGTCTCAGGCAGCCATTAATCTGTACATAATTGATTTTCAGTTTACTGAATTAAATTTAATTGAATCCTCTAACATTCCATTCACATTTTACTCTTTGCATGAGAAAATGGCACTCTTGATGTCCTTTTGAAAGAAAAGTTAAGTACTTTAAAATTCATCTAATATAATAAAGTCAAAACTCAATAACACAACACTTAAGTTCACTCACAAACTTGCTCCAATTTGCCATTTCTGTCCCATGTATCCTTCAGCCCCATCTGAGCACTTGCCAGAAACACGCTGTACCCTTGATGCCTTTGTGACTTTACTCATGGCTTCTGTCTTCTATATCTGGAGGATTTTTACTCTTCCAAGGCCAAGTTCAGATCTCACCTCCTGAAGTCTTTCCTCAGAAAATGTCTCCTCTTGAGCAGAATTGTTCCTGCTTCCATTGGCTCAGGCCCTGCTGCTAGTACAGCACTACATACCACATTTTTTTTAATATTTAGTTCTCATAGAGCTCATGTCCCTCTCCCAAGCCTAGATTTGAGCATTTCAGGAGCATAAATTATGTCAAATTCACTTCTAAATTCTCCCCTTCTAAGTATCTGAAACAATAGATATGAAGTGAATATTTTAAATAAAAAATGTTTAAAATCAGTCCTACAAAGAAGTCTATCTAAGTTCACTTAGACACAGCTCTAATGCTGCAGTTTTAAGGCTTTCTGAATAAAAATGAGCTTTCTTCTTTATTTTGTAGCTTTGCCCTTCAATTAGAATTTTTATCATCCAATGTAGACATTATTATCACTTGCTTCCCCTTCTTGAGCAGTATACTCAGAAATATATGCAAGATAACTTGTCTCTATTTAAACCCTTGCTCTCAACTGAAACCAAAAGTACATCTTTCAAACACAACTATTATTTAGTGCTTCTTATTTGTATACCTGATAGCTCAGCACAATTATAAGCTCTATATATAAGAACTAGTTTTTTGAACTAGTTAAATATAGAGAGAGAAAAAAGAGAGAGTTGATATGTCTTGTTTTATAACCAACTTTGATAAGAAATCAGAAGTTAACATTGAGCTACGATTGAGTATTGACAGATCTGCTAGAGCTCATTCTAGAAGGGTACTTAGGCCTTCTTAGTACAAAAATAACTTTTTTCTTTACAAGGTTTGTGAGGAGAGTTGGAGACCAACAATTAATGTTTCATACTCTAGTAAGGGCCTAGAATAATTTTATTTTAAATTCTTGAAGGAAACAAAAACCTAAACTGTGAAAGCCTTCCTCAGACAAACGACATATTTAAGATGCTGCCCTTGGCCTAGTGAAGTATGGCAAGAGGGCCCCCAGTGTTTACCAACTTAATCCTGAGCCCACTGACTGGGCAGGGAGAAGAGTGGTTTCTTCCTGCCCATGCCTGAGCAGTTCCCACACTCACACCCAATACCTTATATAAGCCATACACAATCATTTTTTTCGGCTCTAAGTGTGTCTCTAGGTTCTGTCTCCCATATCCCTTAGTCTCAAATCTTATTCCTGGTGGTCTCCCTTGGGATCCTTTCTGCTATCTCTTATCTGGATTGTGTTCTTTATCTAGACTTCTAGACTCTGTTGAGCATTCTGCCAAGGTGTGAATGTCCTTCTTCACAAGAAGTTCCCTCTCACTTTGCCCAAGTTGACTCCATTGGACACAGAGATCCAGCAGGTGGTCCCTAGAAACCATTTCTCAGCCAAGAGCCAAGAGCCCCAAGCCCACTTGTCTCTGAGAAGGACCTGGGCACAGACTTGCCTTACCTGCTCACATCATGCTGCCCTCTGTTGAGATGGTAACATGTAGTTGATACTCATATCCATTCCTTCCTTGCCTACCTTCATCAGATCCAAAAACCAGCAGCCTCACAGAATCTGATGCTTAACTTTGTGTTTTCCAATTTCTGGTCTTGGGTTTTCTTTCCTTTTGTTGTGGCATCAGCTGTTTCTGATCCTTACATCTTTTCAGTGATATTTGTAGAAATCTCAATTTATAGGAAGATAGAGTCAGAGTTTCTTTCGATGACTCAACAAATGTTTTCAAATATGTTACTCTCAACACTGGTATTCAAAATTAAAATTACATTTCTCAGACTTCGCCTTTAGAGCAATTTCTGAATTTTCATTTTTAAAAATTGGAGCTTTTTTTTTATAATCAAAAATAAATCAGTTGGGAAGTAGGCCTTGTGATGACAGAATAGACAGAAGCTGGTAATTTTTGCTTTTCTGTATTAGAAATAAATTGCTATAATGCCTAAGACTCTCAATTAGGCATAACCCACAATTACTTTAGTGTAAACAAATTTGTTGGACATCAGTGATTACCAGCTTCTGTTTATTCTGAGTAAAGGTTTTGTGTGAGAAATGTAACTTAAGTCTGTGCCTTTTGACTGCATCAACATATATATAAGGAAGTATATCTAGAAAAAAAATGATGCATAATTTTAGAAAGAAAACCTACATCACCAGATTTTTCATTTAGAAGTCCTGTGATTCCATCCATGCTCTTGTAAGGAGATCTGTGTATTTAAATTATCAATTCTCTTAAATGTGCATATTAGGGTCTTTCTTATTGCAAGAAATAGCCAGTCTCCATTTATATTAACGAGTTGTTTCAGATAGCTATGCTATATAATAAATCATCCCTAAAATGTATGGCTTAAAACAACAACAGTTTATTATTTATCATAATTCTGAGGGTTTTATTAACTCTCAGATGGTTAACATCTGGTTCTTCTGTTCTCAGATGGTTCTTCTGTTGCACGTGTTTTAACAAGTCACTTACTCCATTGCCTTCTTCTGGGAGCTCAGTTGAGACTAGGAAGTCCAAGATGGTCTTTCATCTCCCAGGATCTGTCCACTGGCCTCTTACCATTCAGTAGTCTAGTTCAAACTTCCCAGAGGGAACTACGCAAGTATGTCCCATGGCTAAGCCCACTGACATTTTGAGAGGGAACTACGCAAGTGGATGAATGCTGGGAAGAGTGCTTCCTGTGGGCCAACAAGTCTACCTTCTACATTGATGAAGGCTCGTTTTAGAATTCACAGATAGAAGAAAGACAGGAAGGTGTTTCAACTACAACCACTATTCCGGCAAACCTCATAGAGAATTGGATATACACATATACGTGGTTTGGTATACCAAGAGTATTAGAGGCCTGGTTATCATAGTGCAAGAGAAGCAGATACTTGTTATCACCTTTCAGGTGTCCACCATTGCTGTGGTCACTTAGGGACTCTTTGTCTCTGTTTCTGCTGATCTTATTGCTGCCCACTGGCTTCATTCTGCCTTGGTACATCATATCCTCTGCTTACTCATGGTTTCTCATGCTGCTTTGCCTCTTTGTGATCTTTGGCCTTTGTCCATACTCCTAACTGTTGACTCACTTTCTCTTTCTGCCTCATATTCACCTTCCTCTTGAGAAAGGAATTTGTTACCACTTCACTGGGAATTCTTCAGCTCTCTAAAACAGCCAAGTCATCTCACAGGCTCTACATGACTGCTGCCTTTGGTCAGACACCCACCCCGAACTCTTCTCACCTTAGTTGGGTCAGTGCAGAAAGACAGACTGTGATCACAGCAAGCTTTGAAGTGGGGTAGTCTTCTCCATTCTGTTTAGCTAATTGTGATTGGATTTGGAGGTGTAGGGGTAAGGAAGGCTTCCTTTGAGAAGCACTGTACCCTTTCTCTCTCACTCCAGCCTTCATTCCTTTTTCAGTCAGCTCTCTCATCCTTGAAGCTGATTCTGACAGCTGTCATCAGATAACTGGCTGAACAAGTGTAGAACAGGTGCCATCTTTAGTCAGGGTCGCTATTACTCTCACACATAAGGACTTTCATTAAGCATGCTTTATCCTTTGCCTTAGATTTCTCAATTATATCACTGTCAATTGTAATTCTTTCTTGTAATTGCTTGCTTAATAAAGGAAGTGTGAAAAAGCTCATATATAAATAATTTCATGTGTTGCAAATAATTCAATTTCATTGAAAGACATTAGGGTTTTTGATGGTCTAACATCAATGTCAAAAAGGCTTTTAAAATTTTTCTAAATTCAAGAAGTCCTTAAAAATTGTTTTATATATTTTTGTACTTTGTTATTCATGAAATATATTTAGGAGTCACAAAACTTGATAATAGTAATTCTCTTAAGAGAGAAACTGGATTTCTACGTTGATTACTTTGAATTATATAGTCTTTTGTACCTTATGAGTGTTATACTGTGTACATATATTGCCTGCTTTTAAAATTAGCTTTTTGAAATGTGTCTTTGTCCACATTGTCCTGACTTGCAGTTCCTTTAAAAGGCCAGGGCCAGCCTTTTAAAGGTACAATTCTAGTTGGCACTATTCATGACTGCAAAGTAGGACCCCCTGAAATTGTGTTATTGGCAACACTGTGAAGATCTTTTGTAGATACTCAGAAACCATTCATACTTTTTTTAAATATCAGTGACTAAACTTGGTATTTCTATTTGATAATTTGATAAATATAAATAAGAGGATATGAAAGGATGGGAAGTGCTAAGGGCTTCCCAGGATGTAACAATGTGAGATGGCTGAAAGCTCCAGATCTTTTCAGAAGAAATGGAGCTCTAGATCTGGCAATTCACATACTATGTGTATGCCCTTAAGCAGATGACTTTACCATACTGCATCTTAGATTCCTCATCAGTAAATTTGAAAATGTAATAGAACTTACCTGTTAGGGTTGTTGTTAAGATGAGATAAATTTTGCATGGGGCAGACAGTGTAATTATTGGTACATGGAAGGTGCTCAATGAATAATAGCCATTATAATTGGTTTATTTTTCTCTGTCATCTATTAAATGGGTATAATACCCACTTTCCTGTTTCCTGAAGCTTTTATGAATATCAAATAAGTTAATAAGTTATAGTGCTCTAAGGACCAGAGATTTGAGCTGAGCTGTTATCAAGATGTATTTCATTATCTATTTTTTGGTAAAAAAAAAAAAAAATAATAATAATTGTTCACCTTTCCTTCAGTGCTATGCCAGATTCTAGCTATCAGTTTCTTGTAGAAAGTCTACTATGGGTCATCTTTTTGGGCTAGGAGAAAATTAGAAACATGTTCCTTGGCACTCCATTAAGTTTGTCTTGTTATTTAAAGAGATCGTTAGAATCTCTGTAGTCATGTAATCCCAGACTGCTGTATTCTGAGGAGCATTCATGGTAGTATCATTGTGTAGATTTATGTGTGTTAAGGTGTTAATTATGTGAAGTCATGGTGCACTTTCTCTGACCTTCCCTCCATAGTCTCAGACTCAAAATCTGTGATTGCAAAGCAAAAATATGGGCTAGGAATGGGCATTAATGTGCTTATTCCTTATGGTAAATATTTAACAAAATATAAAAAAGTAACTGTCCTGGAGTTCACTGTTGAAAAATGCCTTTCACAGTCAAGATGATGTCACACCCAGTTAGCTATCCAATCTTTGAGGCCAGGCACTGATGAGTCACCAGAGCAATAATTACTATACTAAAGGGCATCCAGTCACAGGTTTATTGGCTTAGGGAGTCTATCATGTTAAGCTGTGCAAGCAGCATTGAATCCCCCATGCTGGGATGCTGAAAAGTACAACAGACTAGCATGAAATGGTAAGTAATGCATGGCCTTCCAATTCTGGTAGAGAGCTGGTACATTTTTTAAATTAAACTAATTTCATCTTTCACTTGAGAGAAAAACAAAGATTTTATTTTCTTACTAATGATGAGAGTTCTTAAGTAAACAACCAAAGAGTTATGTTTTTTGGGCTTAATATGAATGAATCCTTTGTCAAAATTTAGACTTTTCAAAATATATATGATAAATAATTCAGAGGAACATTTGCTCTTTGATTTAATATAAATTTTAGGCAAAAAGAAGTAAGGAAACCCCAAACTGCATCTCTTTTCTAATGATGAAAAGTTTACTGAAGAAGAGAGAATTTTTTTCTCTTCTGTTTTAAGAGGTTCTACAGGTGACATGTGAAAAGTTGCTTTGAATGGAGTTAAATGAAGTGAAATATTAAAATACTTTATTATTTATCATTATAGTGAGTCATTTTAACAATATATGTAGTTTCAAATATCAGGATAATTTATATTCCAAAGATGAGCCTACCATTTTTCTCATTCAAACATGCTTTCAAATATTTGTGGCAAATATTTTTTGCAAATTACAAGCTATTCTATATTAACATACTCTTTACCCTTGGATAAAATAAACATAAAGCAGGTTGAATGATATTTTCTTTTCTATGAAGGTTCTAATAGTTTTCTATATTTTGAAGGATAAACAGTTAAGGCATCCAGAAAAAAATAAATAATAAATAAAAAACTTATAACAGAAATTGTACGTAGTCGCTAAAGATTTTCCAAGCATTACAATTTATTAGTATATCTTTTAGAGAGTTTTTTAGTTCTCCAACACCTCTTCAGAGAGCTAGGTACTTAAACTTGATTAGCTTAACACACAAATCAGGCAGGTATGCTATTTGTTTTCTCAGTGTTTGATTCTGAAGTTTTCTCTCAATATGTGTAGTATGTAGCATCAACTTTTTTTAGTGCCATTTATGCCAGTTATTTTTATTTCCCCTGAAGCTTTTGTGTAAATTCAGACTTAGCATTTTAACAGAAAGTAATGAGAGACCAGAGTAAATTTGGCTAAATGATATAGATATATTTTGTATTTTGGTTAGACATATAGTTTGTATTTTGGTTGGACATGGTTGTATGAGCTTCTATATATCTGTCTATCGATGTTTAATGAACAGGATTGTTTATATATTATATTATGGAAATCCAAACTTCCTAGATCTTAAATGAAACCACATAATATGGATGTTTCATTTACAAATTAATATTTATATATGTATAATGTTTATATTTAGCACAATGACTTCTTTTTTTTTGTATTTATAGCAAGAAGTATCCAACTACAATTGTAATCAGGTTCAAATCAGAACTCAATTGCTGGCAAAACACATGTTATCAGCATTGTTTCATTTTCTTTTTGTACGTTTAAGCTCTATTCCACACACACATAATGTAACAACTAATTTGATCATATCAACAAGAGATTAGTTTTTAAACTAAGTAGTGTAAATATAAATATAGTCTTAGGTAGACCATGGTCAGACTAGCTATTTGAATAAAAACTGTCTTCAAAGAATGTAAGTCTCCATTTCATTCCCCTTTTGTCCCTTCATTTTTTTCTGCAAGCATTAATTTGCTCCCTACCATGTACATTGTGATGAGCTCTGGGGACACAATGGGGGCACTGGAAAGTTGCAGTCCCTACCTTTAGGAAGCTTTCAGTTTAGTAGGAAATGTGGGCATTATGAAAATACACAAATAAATAATAAAAATCACAAATAATTCAGTAATTAAGCTGTGGGAGCTACCCACATTTGCAATAATGACATCACTCCTACCTTCTTGAGAGAGTTATTGGTCACCCCACCTCTCTTCACTAATGAGAAGACATGATTAAATCTTTTCTTTTATGTAGGAATCTGCTGTGCGACGAGGTCTATATTTTGTATTTGTATTCATGCTTTCCGGTGGACAGTGAACACATTACTGTACAGGGCATACTAGATTAGGTGATGGGAGACATATACAAAGATGGGAGAGGCACTTTTTTTGCCTGAAGGAGTAAGGGAGAGAACATGCATACCAAAAAAAAAAAATGTCTGTTTATCTCTATATCTATCTATCTATTATATGTGATGATTAAAACAAGGAATTTCAGGAATTCTTACAGGGTGAAATGACATCTAGTTTAGGTGATCAGCTAATGTTTCAATTTTAATTCATCTATAAAGAAAGAAATTGGACTTTGATAAGGAAATATATTGGAGAGGGCATTCCAGGGAGAAGGAATAAAATAAATAAAGGCAAGAAAGTGAGAAAATTCAAGGCATGTATTGAAGGATTGGCTCCAGAAAGAAAAATAGAAACAGACCATCAAACAAACAAAAAGGAGTTATATATAAATAGGAGGGTGTAAGGTTTATAGGATAAATTGAGGCCAAATTATTAAGGATTTTTACATTTCTTATTTGAGGGTATTTGAACTCTGTCCCATATAGTTATTTCCAATGTTTAACCAAAGAAGACTCTTTAGGAAAATTAATCAACACTGTTCAGGAGGGTGACTGCAGTGAGAAAAAGACCTGGAACTCCGAACCCAGGTATATCTGTTGCTGTAGTCTAGGGGAGAGATGAGGAAAGCCTGAATTGTCAGTGGTTCAGCTGGTAAATCAGTGTTTGGGGTTTGAAACAAAGCCCTGAAGCTCCCAGAGATTATCTCTAGAATGGAGAAGCCATTAGGCCTCCCCTCTAAAGTCACACTTCTACTGGCTTATGAGCCAAGTTCGTGTGATCTACTAGGAATAACATGGCAGCCTCTGATATAAATGCAGATGTTTAAAATGGAAAACCCATATAGATGGCAAAGTAGACATAATTTGCCAAGTATTCAAGACCTGATTTCAGCTAATTTATGAATAATTGATTATTCCAGTCCTGAGAGTTAAATATTTAAAAATTAGCTTCCTTTTAGAGTTCATGTATAATACAAGGACTGATTTTCTATGCTGCAGACTTCCACTCTTCATTTCATTCTTTTTAATACACTATTAATTCTTATTCTATCCTTTTTCAGTTTCCTGCATGAAAATTATTTAAACATTGCACACAAATCTTTTGTGAAAGAAGAAAAGGAAATTCAGTTTGTGGGTCTCAGCAGGAGTTAAGCTAATGCAGCTTAAAATAATGCCGAAAAAGAAGCGCTTATCTGCAGGGAGAGTGCCCCTGATTCTCTTCCTGTGCCAGATGATTAGTGCACTGGAAGTACCTCTTGATCGTAAGTATCAACGTTTTAAAGCTGTTAGGCCTGGGAGTCAAAACCTCCCCAGCATTTACCATCACTCAGAACTGTGTGAATAGAGGTGTCTGTGTAATACTGAAAAGCTAATCAAAATTAATTTGGCTTTTACCTTCAGCACCTGGTGTTTATAAAGAACCACACCATAGAAATGGCCATTGAAACGGTCAGAGGCATTGTTCCCTCCCTGTCATTATCTTTCTCACCCCTCAGGTGCCTTTTGTGTACCATGGTGGGGCTGGCCAGAGAAGGAGTGAATTGTAGGCTGCCCTGGTCTTCCCAACAGGACTCTTTATAGAAGCAGTTCTACAAGAAAACCAAAATAATTGTTTTTAAATGATTGTGGAGACCACCCCTCACTAACCCCTCTCGCTTCTTGTTTCTCCACCAGCTCCTTTCATATGCTCAGAGTTCTCTGGAATAGACTGGGGGATGGTCTCTCAGTCAACCCTATGCCACCTCTGTATCCCCAAACTACCTATATTCATTTCCTTTGATTTAGACAAGGCAAAATTCACCTTTGATTTTGAATCTTAAATATGAGCTTAATGAAGGGTCTTCTTTGGTTTAAAAAATGTAATCAAAGATCAAGATGTAAATTTTGAGAATAAAACAAGTCATCTGCAAAAACATTCTTTAAAATGAAGCAAGTAACAGCCTCTATATTAGCCCACTCTTTTCTTAATGATAAAGTTTATGCTGTACTCTCCCTGGTCTGGGTGGCCTATTTATGAAAAATGAAGATAAAGCTAAGTTTCAGCTCGTAGCTTTTCCTTCACTGGAAAGCAGAATTTCAAATCTGGACAATTACTGTACTTCAGAATTGATTTATTCTTTATCCCTAATCTGCATGACCTCTTTAAATCCATTAGCTTCCTGAATAGAACATCTGTTTGGCAAGTTTTCCAAAGTGCAAGAAGATAGCACTTTCCTGGGGCTATTCAATTGTTCGGATGTCATTTTTTGCCAAAGAGATTGCAACTGCCAGTGGGAAGACATTAAAAAGAGATATGGTTTGCCCCCACACTTTATTGAATTCCTTTGCTGTGCATCTATAGTCTAAAAGTACAGTAAAATGCAATATTGTACTTATTTTCAAAAAATATTCATTCAATGACCTTAATTTCAATTTTCAAAGAAAGAAAGAAAGAAAGAAAGAAAGAAAGAAAGAAAGAAAGAAAGAAAGAAAGAAAGAAAGAAAGAAAGAAAGAAAGAAAGAAAAAGAAAGAAAGAAAGAAAGAAAGAAAGAAAGAAAGAAAGAAAGAAAGAAAGAAAGAAAGAAAGAAAGAAAGAAAGAAAGAAAGAAAGAGAAAGAAAGAAAAAGATTGTGTAAGCCCATTGGAGTTGGAATGCTTAAGCTGGTGCCCTAACAGATATAGGAGAGAGAGAAAAGCACTGGAAAGAAATGCTTTTGTTCTCTCTTTTGTTAAATATATTCTCCTTAATCTAACTGCTCAATCTAACAATCAAAGGGAAACAGTCACCTATGGCTTACTCAATTATCGCTGCTAATGGAGGAGCATAACCATGATGAAAAGAAAGTCACAGACAACCCAGGTGCTCCTGCATTAACCTTTGCAAGTACAGTGACAGGCAGCCCTGCAAAATCATTTGAATTGCATGCTAATGTAATTTCTTCCTTGCTCCTATTCCTTACAGCCCTTCTACATGAGCTGCTCCTTGGTGTGGGTACTAGCAATCCCTGAGTGATTGAGGAATTTTGAAGCAGAAATATGCTAACAGTCTGAAAAGTTCAGTTGCTGACTTGGGGATTAACCATGGAAATATAAAACCTAAAACCAGTGTTGGCTTTGGCTTTGATGGAGCACAGTCATTGCAGCCATGTAAAATTGTTAAGTATCATTGAGATAATAGGACCAGACACTACACAGTATGTGACAACTCAGATTAATTGTAGATTTCAACTGTTTTTCAAATTGAACATAATTACTTGTCCAGTGTACAACATAGATGGAATGAAATTAGCCATACCTATTCCTGGAAGAATCATTTTTTGCCTACAGCATTTTATTTTGTTCTTCCATATATTATATGGGATAGTAGCTGCAGGAATAAATGAAACGATGAATAAGAGTTTCTTTCTCTTACTACTTGACAACTTCAACCTTTGCTATATGGTTTTTAAGGTCAAATCAAATAGACAAGATGCCCCTTTTATCTTCAGGGTTCTAACGTTCTTATTAACTAATATCTGGTTTTCTTTAATTCGTTTGCCCACTCACCTGCTGATATTGATGGGGAAAAAGCAAAACTTCTTGAAGACTGTAAGTGTCTTTCTGTAATTACTAGGCAGTGTGAAAAACTGGCCATGTCTTTGTTTTTGAATTAATAGTGTGAATTAAATGCACAATTTTTATGTTTTGTGACTAATGTCTTTTTAAGCATGTGTATTTACTGTGGCTAACCATTTAAATACCAAGAAGCAAGTTTCATATATTTCCTGCATGAATTCTGAAGACTCAGGTATTATTATTTTTCTTTTACCTATATTATGCTCTACTAACTTCTGTGCTTTTTCACATCTGATGTAACTCAATGAGAAAATTCACAAAATTTAAAAGAATGACTACCTGGTTCTAAATGCTATTTAATGTTTGCTGGAATAGAGACATGTCTTTTGGTATCTTTTAGAATGTGGGTGCATGCAGACGCTTCATCTAAATTGGCATCTGTATACCCTCTTATTCTTCTTCAGCCTGTGGACTGTGTAGACACGTGTTTTCAGGTGTCATTAGTATAATGGCCTGGAGAATTTGAATATTGTTTTGAAGTGTGCAAAAGACAATAAGCATTACCCCATATACACAATGTTTCTGAGTGACTTGCTCTAAGCAAAACTTTTGCTGCTTCTGACCGTTGGACATCATCTATCATCTACCTTAAAAAGAGTTTCAAAGCATTTGAAAAATCTTTTGATATTGGATTAACCAGGACTATTATGCAAAATCACCTTTTTTTCCGGATTACTTCAAAGCATTTGTTAGATGCCAGGTGACCTAAACACTGTTCAAACAGGTATATCTGGACAGTTAAACTCCTGCCAGTTAAGAGTGGCATCTAGGCTAGATCTGTTGCAGACACATGAATAGAAATTCTCGGTCTGAAACTACCAGCCTTGCACCTCTGTTACTTGCAGAAAAGCACAAGGAATTGGGCTGAGTCACTCCTAAGGATTCCCTCACCTACAACCTATGTCCACAATTCCCTGGGTGTGAAAGTCAGGCTTCTTTCCATCATCCTAGTCTCTATATTCCCAGAGTTTAAAGGATCACTCAAAGGTGAAACTGGTCTAAATAAAAATCATTATGATATAACGTAAACATAGCTAATATCAAAACCATTATAGTATTGGCATGTACTAAGAATTTTACAAAAATTTTTTAATTTTCCCAGTGACTCTAGAAGTTAGATACCACTTTTAAACCCTAATTTCTCCCTAAGGACACTAGGTTTTACAGAAGTTAAGAAAGCTGCTTGAAGTCTCACAGCTGGTAAGAAACAGGTTTGTTCTTAGCCACCAGACCAAACTGCTTACCAGCATTGGAAACTGATAGAGAAGAATGAGGATTCTGTGTTGTAGTGGAGACTGAGGGAGCAGCAGGATTGTCAGGAAAATGAGGAAGGGGATAAATCTTGCTAAAAGGAGGGGAAATTGATACTGCACAGTATCCAGCATGTGATAGATGAACAATAAATGACAATAATGGATTTAGCTTTTTATCTGTATTTTAGGTGTTATTTGGATATTTAGTAAGGGACATTCAGTGGACAGGACAAGACTGGAGACAAAGCAAGGGAAGAGAACCATGTTTGCAGATTTGTAAGACATTAAACATATGACAAATTTAGCCCTGGCAACAGTTAACCACAGTAAACAAAGATTAGAGCTGAGGGCATTTATTAAACTTGGAGAAGCACTTGTTGATAGGTGGAAGAAGTTTCACAGAGGAAGCACAGAGCGTGGGCAGAGAAGAAAGGGAAGATGTAGAATATGAAAAACTTCAATAATCCAGAGTGTCAAATGCAAAAGGAAAGGAAAGGAGAGTGTGAGTTTAAGAGAGGGTCTTGGGAAAAGCTTCCTGAGCAGAGGGGAGCACCCTGGAGCAGGGCCATTGCCTGGCGCAGCTCTGGTGGACCATTCCCATTGCATTTCAGGTTCTCAGCCTCAACACTGCTGACCTTGGGCTCAGATAAGTCTTTGTTTCGGGGCGCTTTTCTGTACCTTGTGAAATGTTTAGCAGCATCCCTGGCCTCTATCCACCACATGCCAGTACCCACCCTCCCCACATTTCTAGTCTCAGACTTCAGTGGTGATAACCAAAACTGTCTCCAGATATGGCCAAATGTCTCCCAGGAGTGGGGGCAAATTGCCCCTGGTCGAGAACCTCTGGTGTGTGTAAATGGCTCTCCCTGGACTTATACAAGGCAATGGCTTCTACCAGGAGAGTTTGTATCTGTTTTGTGCTTAGTTGTTTCCGTGAGCAAAAAGAATTTGAAATAGGCTATCTCTCCAGTCTCTTCTTGTTCTAACACTCTATGATTCTGACATCATAAGTTGGGTATGGCAATCTTAGATTGACTTAAACAATGGACATCCAAATGCCTGCTTTCTTCAGATTAAATTGTTCTGGGTCAGAAGGGTTTCCTCCTATAGTATGATAATAAATGATCAGAGGAACACATTGAAGAGTGAAATGGAAATACTGTCTCCTATAACAAAGAACTTTCAAAATCCCCTTATCTTCTAAATAAGACTTTTATCTTTGTTCTTAGTAGCCACCTAACTCCTGGCTCTAATAAGACATGTCGGATCTCCAATTTAACCATCTTTTCAACATTAACTTCTCAAATGTATTTGTTCTCATCATATGTTAATTTATATTAGCACAACAATGAACTATAAATCAGTTATTTTTTCCTTAAGAAACACAAGTTTACCTATAACTTAAATTTCATTCGAAGGACTTGTTTGAACCAAAGAGCTCAGGGGAATTTCTCATTGTTACATCAGAAAAGAAGCTTTCTCAATATTTAGCTTGTATTGGTAATTACGTCCCCAAACTTTTAGTGGGTGAAAATGCGCTTTGTGAGTACTTATAAAGTTACCAAAAGGAAGTTATGCCTTGACTTCAAAGTTTTAGGAGATTGTTAGTTAAAATATACTCAGATATGTGCTGCCATCATAGAAATTATTAAAAACATTTGGAGCATGTTTAGTGTAGGGTGATTTTGATATAGGAAAAAAAATGATTGCTATTATGATATTAAATGATTTATTTCTTTACATTGTTCTTTTTTCTACAATTAAGTGGTACAACCTCCAACCATTATTCAGCAGTCTCCAAAAGATTACATTATTGACCCCCGGGAGAATATTGTAATTCAGTGTGAGGCCAAAGGAAAACCTCCTCCAAGGTGGGTGTGCTTTCTGCTTTGTGATAGTCCTGAAAGTAAGCACTGAGATTAATGTTGAAGTTAATTTCAGGTCCTGCACATCTCTAAAGCATCATTTGTAGGTTCATTCTTTTGTTGCTCTGCTTAATTAAAGTCAGTTTGTTCTTAAAAACCCAGATGATTGTACGCATACCCTCCTGCAAAATGCTCAAAAATTGTGGGAAGATATGGAAAGAGCCTTCTATTGGCTCTAATTGCCTATGACATGGGGAAATCTTTTTTCTCTGGGCCTCAGTTTCTTCATCTATAAAATAAACAAGTTGAATTCGATGACTTCTAAGATCTCTCTTATCTCTAGAGAGGTCTGTAAAATAGTCCTAAGTGGGTTTTCAAACTTGGAAGGGTTCAGTACTCACAATTTTCCAAAAGAATCTTGGGACACACGCTACATGGCATCTTGAAGTTAGGAGAGATGTTAAAGACCAGTATATTTTATAGGTGGAAAATTGTGCCTAAAAATGCTAGGTAACTTATCCAAGGTCCCATAGCTAATTAGTGGATGATCTGTAACTTGTTCAGGAATATATAGGAGTTTTGGAAAGCTGGATTATTATTAAAATGTAATGTGGATTTTTAAAGTAATAAAGAAATGAAAGTTTCTAAATATTTTATTTCTGACTTTACTGGCCTTACCGAACTATCACAGACTGGCACCTCAGAAAAAAATTAACTGGTACTAAATATTTAAGTATATTAAAACTTTCATCAAAGGTTTACTTAAAAACTGTATATTCTGCTATATATATCTCTGTTATTGGAAACCCTCTAGCAGCCAGGCCTTACTATATCATTTGTTGGACTTCCCCTTCAGTTTCACACTTATTTATTACCTCCTGTAACTCTCTGTAAGGCAGAATCTCTTCATCTCAGCACTCAGTATTGTAGGCCAGATAATTTTTTGTTGTGAGCATGGGGGCTGTCCTGTGTATTGTAGAATATTTAGCAGCATCCCTGGCCTGTACCTACTATATGCCAGTAGCACCCGCCACCACCATCTCCCGCCCTAGCAGTTGTGACAACCACTAATACAAAGAATAAGCAGTGGGCCTGGAAAACATAGTGAAGTTTAGAGAGTCATGCATTTGCATGAGCATGGCTATTGTTAATTTGTGGCTAGTTTATAAAGTATTTAATTACATGAGCAGTGTGACTTTTATATAAGGGAATCTTTTATACAAATAAAACTGAGAACGAAGAATTTCAGTTGACAATTTGAAATACTTTTAAGAAATATATAAAATCATCTCTAGAATTAAAATTTGTCAAAATATGTTACTTATAGAATTACCACTTTTAATAACCAACATTTAAAACACTATTAAATTCATATATCTTCCCCTCCTCCCAACCCACACTTTGCATTTGGATAACTTGAACCTTGTCTGATCACTTGTGAAGGCCTTTCTTGTCACATTTTAGCCCAGAGCAAAATTTAGTGGATAGGTTATCAACTCTATGAACAACAGAATTTACAATAAAAATGCTAATGAAGCTCTAAGAGAGTGCCTAGGAGACTTGCTTCCTGTCTTTGAAAAATGACAGGCAATTTGTGTGCATGATTTCTTTACTGAGTCAGAGTTCATCTAGTTCTAATGAAGAGAAGTACCTTAAAATGTATGGCCAGCACTTTTTCTAAGTAATGATTCAATGAAACATTTAGGTATGGAGCCTATTGCTCTTTTACTGAATATTAAAATCTAATAATGATTTCTGGAAACCCATAAACTGCTAGGGATTTGTTAAAGAATAAGTAACCCTGTTTTTCTGAACCATTAACAAACTTAATCTTTTATGTGTTGAGCAGCTTCTCCTGGACCCGAAATGGGACTCATTTTGACATAGATAAAGACATTCTCGTCACCATGAAGCCTGACTCAGGAACTCTCATAATTAACATCATGAGCGAAGGGAAAGTAGAGACTTATGAGGGAGTCTATCAGTGTACAGCCAGGAATGAACGCGGAGCTGCAATTTCTAATAACATTGTCGTTCGTCCATCCAGTAAGTGAGACTTGTCCACCAAACAAGTGGATCTTTTTAAAATATGACTCTGAGATTCAGCATCTGTTACATCATCTAAATACTATTGCAAGAAAGTAATGGCACTAATTCCAATACTCTGATTTGGTTTTACATAAAAATTATTGCTCTTTTCCTCTTTACCCTAAGTTCTTAGCCTAATGCTTGTCAGTCCAATGTCTTTTATATGAGTCCAGAATAAAACCCAGGGGTAAGAAAAACGTTTCTTCCTCAAATTGACCTAATTATTAATTTCTCATGTGTTTTTTTTCCAGCTTTATTGAAATATAATAGAAAATTAATTGCTTGTATTTACATTGTATAATTCAATGAGTTTTTTAAATTATAGTTGGCATATAATAATATATTAGTTTCATAGTACTAATATAGTGATTAGAAATCTATAGAACTCACAAAGTGGTCACCCCACTAAGTTTAGTACCCCTTCCCCTTACATATTTATTGCATTATAAACTATTTTCCTTATGCTATACTTTATATCTCCATGTCTATTTTATAATCATTCATTTGTACTTCTTAATCCCTTTGCCCTTTTTTACTGTCCTCCCAACTCCCCTCCTATCTACTAGCCCTCAAAATATTCTTTGTATTTATGAATTTATTTCCATTTTGTTGTTTATTTTGTTCTTTAGATTCCACATGTATATGAAATCATGTGATATGTGTCTTTCTCTGTCCAACCTATTTCATTCAGCGCCATACCCTCTAGGTTCATCAAAGCAATATCTTTTTCCATTTCTTTCCTTTTAGTCTGTGAGTGTGTCTTTGAATCTGAAATAAGTCTCTTGTAGGCAGCGTATGTAGGGGTCTTGTTTTCTTATCCATTCGGCCTCCCTATCTTCATTGGAGCACTTAATTCTTTTCCATTTGAGGGACTTGTTGATAGGAATATAGTAGTTAGTACCATTCTTTATTTCTGTTTTTGATACATGTTTTTTCTTTTTATAAAAATCCCTCCAACATTTCCTGTAATACTGGCTTGGTGTTGATACATTCCTTTAGCTTATTTTTGTCTGAGAAGCTCTTTATTTGTCATTCAACTCTAAATGATAGCTTTGCAGGATAAAGAATTCTTAGTTGTAGATCCTGGCTTTTCATCACTTTGAATATTTTCTGTCAGGCCCTTCTGTCTTGCATGGCTTCTTTTGAGAAATCAGCTGCTAGTCTTATGGCTGCTCCTTTGTAGGAAACTAACTGCTTTTCTCTTGCTGCTTTTAAGATTCTCTTTTTGTATTTAAACTTTTGCATTTTAATTATAATGTATCTTGGTGTAGGCCTCTTTGGGTTCATCTTTTTTGGGTTTATCTTTTTACTGTGAGCTTCCTGGGGTTATATGACTAGTTTTTTTCACCAGGTGAGGGAAGTTTTCATCATTATTTCTTCAAATAGCTCTTCAACTTCTTGTTTGCCTTCCAGTACCCCTATGACACAGATATTTTTACATTTAATTGTGTCCCATAGGCTCCTTAAATTATTATTATAGTCTTGGTTTATTTTTTCTTGCCATTCTGATTGAGTGTCCTTGGCTTCTTCATCCTCTATATTGGTGGCTCAATTCTCTTTTTTATCCACTCTGTTGATTCCCTCTAATATAATCTTCATCTCAGATAATATATTCTTCATTTCTGACTGATTCCCTTTTATAATTTCCATTTCCATTTTTATGTTTTTATCTCGTTGTTAAGAGTTCTCACTGAGTTCATCTTCACTTCCCTAAGTTTATTGAGCATCTTTATAACCAGTGTTTTGAATGCTGCCTCTGTTAGATTGCTTGACTCCAGTGGATCTCTTTTCTGTTCTCTCATATGGTGTCTGCTTCTTTGTCTTCCCATTTTGGCTGCTTTCCAGTGTCTATTTCTATATACTAAGCAAAGCTCCTAAGTCGCCTTATTAGCACGGCTTTGTGTAGTAGGTGTCCATTGGAACAGTCCTGAGAGGAGTTCAGCTGCAGGCCAAGTTAGCCCCAGCCTGTGCCCCTCTGAAGCCACTGTTAAGATTCAGCAAGCAATCCACATGTGCTGTGCTTATAGTTGCCTCAAGAGGCCACATCAGAAGCTGAGGCCAGCTCTCACCAGTGTGAGTCTTTGCACTACTCAGCAAGAGGCATCTGACTAAGTGAGGATACATCTGTATGGGGCTTGGGTGGGTCACAAGTTGGGGGAGGTGGAGTTTCAGGGAATCTAGTTTGATGTTATTCAGTTTGATGATGTCTCAGCTATGGAGCACTGTATCTGCACACTGGGAACAGGGGGAGCTCCACAGAGGAACAATGGATACTACCCAGCACCTCTGCAGGGGAGAGATCTTTGCCTCTGGTCCTCACTCCAGCAACTCAGTGTCCCCTTATAAGTCCTTGGTTTCTCCCGTGGAGCCAATCCAGCTCTGATGCTTAGAGCAAGCAGGACCATCACGTGAAAGTACACTTGCAGACACAGACTCTTTAAGAGGTGTCAGCAGTTGCCGCTGCCATAGCCTCTGTTCTAGTCAGCCAGTGGGGACCAGGCAGTTTTGTGTCTTTGCCCCTCATACCTTCTACCATTACAGGTTGATTAATTATTTTCTCACTAGTTGTAGTGCTTCTGTTCATTTAGATCTCCAGCAACTTTGCTTGCTTTTTGCTCTGTGTTTCTGTCACAAGTATGATTTGGTAGCAAGAAGAATTGAGCAAAGCCTCTATCATCTACACCATTTTTTCCCCGGAGATCCTCATGTGTTTTATGTACAAGCAAATTTCCTATAGCAAGATGGAAATAAATTCAGTATGAAATAGGCAATCAAGAACTAACTATTATTATTTAAAACTTTTTTCAAAATTTCACTAGAAATAGACTGGCCTCACTACCTTGATATTGTGGCTCTTTGCAGCGATCCATACCCAAATCTTTTCAACAACCCAGGAGCATATATTGAAAGAAAAGTGACCATTGTAGTTCTGTTTTTTTTAAGCTATTTTTATTACATATGTAATATATGTTCATTATATAAAAAATTAATTGCAAGTGAAAAAGAAATTTTAAAATTACTTTTGAATTCTTCCATTCAAGAAAATAACTAATGCTCTTTCCATTATTTTTTAGCCAGATGTGTTTGTATGTGTTTAAAACAATCTCATTCTGAAGTACTATTTTATAAACTTTTCTGACTTACCTATGATATGTATAATCTCATATCTATCTTGTAGTAAGTATACTTGTATAATATATAATACTCTATGATATTAAAAGGTATACAGTTATATAACAAATCTTTTGGCATTTAAGTGTTTTCTATTCCTTTGCGAAGAACACGCTTTTAATAAAATTATGTATCTTCTTAATGATTTATTTAGTAAGTTCTTAGGCTTAGAATTGCTGACTCAGAATTTATACTATTAATGACAGTGAAATAAAACTGTCATTTTTTTTACTTTGATCACTGCATTTAAAAATTACCTTCATATACATAAATTCTGAATTACTATATCCCCAAAAGTTTAATTTGTCTTTGGTGTTCTTTTTCTTTTTCAATGTAGAAACAACGGAAGTTTTTATTTTATTTCATAGGGTCACCATTGTGGACCAAAGAAAAACTTGAACCAATAACACTTAGAAATGGCCAGCCTTTAGTACTTCCCTGCAGACCCCCAGTCGGATTACCATCACCTATAATATTTTGGATGGATAACTGTAAGTTTTAAAAATATAAATTTGCTTTCTTTAGGAGTCTTATGATTATTTGCTGTCATAATAAATTATTACTTCCTGTGATTCATAAAATATTTATAAAATGTTTTAGAGATGCTTGGGAAAATAAATGTTCATTAAAATAAATAGTGTGTCATTTCATTCATTCACTCGATTTTTGAGGACCTACTATGTACTACACATTGCTCTGAATAAACCAAACAAGTTTCCAGCTCTCACTTAGCTTATATTCTGTGCAGTGAAAATGGATGGAGATGGAGAAGGAAATAGACAATAAACGCATTTAGAAAATATGTGTTTGTTGGCAATAAGTGATATACAGAAAAATGAGTACAGTTTTGAGTAGAGACTTAAAGGAATGGGTGAGCAAAGCAGTCCCCTAAATATCTGTGTGTAAAGGGAAAACTGGTACAAGCCCCTAAGGCAAGGGGCACCCTGGTATGCGTAAAAGGCAGCATGGAGGCCAGGAGGGCTGGACCAAGTGGGCCAAGAGGGAAAGTGATAGAAAAGGTCAGAAAGTACAGGGGCTCAATGCAGCGGGCTTTGTCCTTTATTCTGACTGAAGTAGGGAAACAGTGAAGGAGTGACTTTACCTGAAACAGTACAAATAATAATAGCGTCGTGTTTGTTCATGTGTGGAAAATATAAAGGACAAAAGAGGGACTTGGCCTCCTGTTAGGAGACCACTGCCATTATTTAGGCAGGAGTTGATGCTAGTTTGGACTTGGGTAATGGTAGTCAAATGGGTAAGAAATGGTAAGATTCTGGAAATGTTTTGGAGGTAGATCTTCTAGAATTTATTGGGGTCAGGATGGGGACATGAGAGAGAAAAATCAAAGATAACTACAGAGTTTAAGACTGAGCAACTGGTAAAATGGAATTGCCATTTTATGAAATAGCAGAAGCTCATAGAGTGGAAGAAATCAAGCTATTTCGGATGTGTTATATTTTTTCATTCAAGTTTTGTTTTTTTGTTTTTTTATCCTCAACAATAGCTAATATTTATAGGGCATTTACTAAGTGTTAGTCCTTTTTCCAAGGACTTTATGCGGGTTATCTCATCATTTTTTTTACAACAACCCTGTGAGGCATGTCTGGTTATTCTTTCCACTTTTTAGATAAGGAAACCGAGGCACAGGGAAATGAAGTCTTCCCATTAGGCAATTGAACATTTGGCCACCCATCCCTATCCTTGAGAGGGTTGTTTGTTGCTCTGCCTCTCCCACCCTCCCAGACCACCTGAGCTAATAGGTTAGCATGTTACCTTTGAGGTACCACGTAGTTCTGCCAGGAGACTAGGAAATCAGGGTTTGGGATATGAGAGCCCTGTAATACATCCATGGGGAGATGTGCAATGGGAGTCAGAGCTACATGAGTCAGAAGATTCAGAGCTCTAGTCAGCAGTATATGAGTGTTTGATGTAGGTGCTCCCTAGCTAGAGCCAGGGCCTGGATGAGAGAACTGAAGGAAAGAGTGCAGGCCATGAAAAGCAAATCCTGGGGAACTGAGACCAGGAGCCCTCCAGGGACCAAGCACTTAGGGAGACCAGCAAAGTAAATGAGAAAGAGGGTCACTACAGTAAGAAGAGAACAAAGAGCAGTATTTCCAGGACAAGGTGAACAAAGAGTGTCGAGAAGACAAAATAATCAACTTTTTCAAATGCTGCTGAAAGAACAGATAACTTCTGATCTGAAAAATGACTATTGAACTTGGCAACATGGAGGTCACTGTTGACCTTGACCAGAGTCATTTAAATGGAATGGTGATAATGAATACAAAATATTTGTGGGGAGCATATTCTATTCTCAGTGACATGATTTCCTCTGAAATCACAGGTTATACATATTACTAAGGGATAAAACTTACCTCTAACATGTAATTTCTGTTTTTGACTTAGTTAAAAAAAACCTCAGAGTATCACAAAGAAATGGAAAATAAATATATACATGAATAAATGAGCCATTATTTTTTCCATAATTACATAACAGCTTTTATAGACTTTGAAAGAGTAAGTAAAAAATCAAATGTAAATGAGCTCTGTATGACATTAAGAATAACAGTATCCAAATATCACTGCCAAAATGAGGCCAGATATTTAGTCTTCGGTTCTTATTCAGAATGATGATTTTCCACTTAATAAAGAGATATATACATGTTAAGTCTCAGAATCTCTGAACATGTAATTTTTTTCCACATTGCACTGCTGGCTATGTAATTTACATAAATTTTGGTCAAAGCATCTGGATCTTTCAAATAAAATTCTATAAGAGAAAAAAATTCACATCTGTATCACATTTTTCTTTCAAGATGACATTATCAATTTATTCCTATCTGCATACATTTTTTTCTTGAGGTAATGTAGAAAAACTCAATGGGCACTTTAATTTGATATACCAACTCCCATCAATAATAAAATATAGCAGGAGAAATGGAAGAGAATTACCATATGCTTATCTTTGAATTTTTGTATTCACCAAATAAATAAATGTACATTATTTTTCTTAAGTTATTTTTAAAACAATCTTTTCCTTAGGGCAGGGGTTCCCAACCTTCAGGTCTTGGATTGATACTGGTCTGTGGCCTGTGAGAAACCAGGCTGCACAGCAGGAGGTGAACAGCGAGCCAACAAGCAAAGCTTCATCTGTATTTGCAGCGGCTCCACAGCATAGCCGCACCACCTCAGCTCCACCTCAGATCATGAGGCATTAGATTCTCATAGGAGCACCAGTCCCTGGTTCCAAAAAGGTTGGGGACCTCTGCCTTATGAATTAATGACTCAAAATCTTGAATTTACAACCACTACCCAGATCCCCATCCTGCCCAAGGACTTGGTTAATGTGGCTAACCAACACTCTTTCAAGTTTTGGTTCCACATTTTCCTGCCTTTTTCTACCCAAGGGAGTTGTAGGCTTTTAACCATAATTTTGCTTTTCATGAAATGTTACATGAGGGCACTTGCTTCAGGAGGAACACAACTGCATGACTCAAACTGGTGAAATCCTCTGGTCAGACATAACTTCACCCGAGGTACCTGGGATGTGAGATTTTTCTTAGTTCTCTCACTTCAGAGCTAAAGAATTCTCACAGTTAAGGCTCTGTGAACTGAGTCAGAAGCTCCATGAGGCATGTTAGTCAGCCAAGTGTAAATCGACAGATAAGTGGTCTCACCTCCCCAAGTCTTTCATCTGCCTAGAAAATATTCCTTCCATGCTGAAGGCTAGAGTTCCTTAACTGGACTTAAGCGAAAGTAAAACTCGAAGCTAGAAAGAGTGCTGACAGTTATTCATTTAATTACTGGGTAGGGACTCTGGTATGCCTGACACCTTGCATAGGGCCTCGCTCACAGTTAGGTGTTCTCACAGTATTTGGTGTCTTACTGAGTATACAGATGCAACCCAAGTTAACATTCTTAAAAAGCTTCTTTAATGCACTTTCTAAGGTATGTGTTTGTATGTGTTTCATAATTAGAGACTAATTTAAATATTAGAAAAAGTCACTCACACTCATTTGGCAAAACATGTTTTGGTTTATACATCCTTCAATAGAACACTTTACTGTACAACTCTAATTTCACCTCTGCCGCCTTCAAAGAAATTAGGGTCAAGCAGGTACAGTTGAGTAGTATTATATGTTATTGTTGTTGTTGTTTACAGTTATTTGCTTTTACTCAAAGAGCTTTATAGAGAAAACATTCAAGTGAAATTCACAGAACTATGAATAAATTTATCTTGCTAATTTGGAAAGTGGCCACTTTATAATAGAATGATCTGCATATCTCTCTGCCTTTCTCCAGCCTTTCAAAGACTTCCACAAAGTGAGAGGGTTTCCCAGGGTCTGAATGGAGACCTTTATTTCTCCAATGTTCTCCCAGAGGATACCCGTGAAGACTATATCTGTTATGCCAGATTTAATCACACTCAAACCATACAGCAAAAGCAACCTATTTCTGTGAAGGTGATATCAGGTAAGAGTTTAACTTTCTGAATCTCTCTTTCAATGACATTTATAAATATGTGCAAAATATGTTAAGTATTAAATACTACTGATTGACATGATCAGGAAACATGAACAAGTTCATTGACCTGTCAATAATAACTAAAGAGCATGCATATCCTAAATACTGCATTATATGTTTTTTACTTTTACTACGATTATCATTTCCCTGACAACTTTCTGAATCTACTCAGAGTTCTGAGCATTTACGGTGCTTTATGCCCCACGATGCCTTTAATTGGCAGTCCTGAAGCTTCATTTCCCTGTTCACATATTACTGGTTGGGGGGTGGCTAAATGAATTAATGAGTTGGTCATATACAATGTAAAGCATTGTTTTAGTTGGTAGGAATGGCACTTGGTCAGCATAGTTCTGTGCGTTTGCATTTGTTACCCAGTGATTTTTTTTTACAATATCTTCTTCCCTACTTTTTACTTTCTTCATAATATTCTGTTTATTTCAGTGGATGAATTGAATGACACTATAGCTGCTAATTTGAGTGACACTGAGTTTTATGGTGGTGAGTTATGGTGATTGTAACTGATATTCTCTCCTTCATTGTAGAATTTAGTTCACTAACTTCACCTCCATGGCTATTTAACCTTTTTTCTTTATGAAATTCTTAGTTACATGTTTAATACTACTAGAATAAAATGTGTGTTTCTTGTGAAAGTTGGCTATAAGCTTGTAAACATACCACTAAAACATTTTCCATGTTGTATGTATAATAATGAAAATTATTATAGCTGTTTTCATGTAAAGAACCATTTCACATGATTTGGAAAAAATCTTTTATGTATGTTCAAAATTATATTTTTTATTTTTTGTCTTGTTCATAATTTTTCTCATGAACTAAATAAGAATTGTCAGAGTGCATTAATCTGTTAGAATACCAACTCTTCAAAGTCTTAGTAACCTGTAGCAACACAACATTAAGTGAATTTTGATAGTAAGTCATCACATTTTCTGTTTTTACATGGTATTATCATATAATTAGCAATAGTATTTCTCTTAATTTTGTTTAAAATCCAGTCCCTAGCTTCAGTGGAAGTAGTCCTTTTAAAAATAGAGCCTTTAACTTTATTCTTTTAAAGAGAAAAGAATTTGATTTCCTTAAGGGAAATATGGCTCTCAGGTACAGAGTCAATCAATGAAAATTATGAGTTCTGGATATGGAGACTTCTTAATTATAAGGTAGAATTTCTGCTGTATTAATTTTTTACCTTTGAGATATGAAGTAAAAAACATTAAGGTACTATCGATTACCAGAGTAGACATACTACAACTCCTGCCTTACTTTTTTATTTTATTTTAATATACTCTTGAAAAATATAGGCTTCAAAAGTGACTTGTTCCCAAAGTGATTTCAGAGGAGTAATGTTTCCTCCACTATCTCTAAAATCTTAGGAAAACTCTTATTTCTCTCAAGTAATATCTCTTCTAATATTTAGTTTTTTCTTCTGAGAAATGAGAATAATTCATATATTACCTTTCATTCAGTTTTTGTGAGCATCAAATAATTAATGCATTAAAGTGTTAAAAACTGTAAAGGGCTATAGAACCTTAATATGGTGTCATTTCTACTTTAAGTTTTTCTGAGAGGCCATCAGAAGATAAAGCTACATCTCCATAAAAAAGAAGATGACCGGTGTAAATCTCCCTGAGACTTCGGACTTGAGCCCTCTTTATTTTTTCATTGAGAGAACTAATTTCAATTTCTTAAACTCCATCATTATTCTTATTTATAGCACAATTTGCCAGGCCTCTGTCAGTAACTTTCTAGTTTTGTTCTGTTTTGCTTTTCATGTACCTTGCACTTGTAAGGTTTTGATATGTTGGACAGCCACCACAAGTTTATCTCTGTGAATAGTCAGTGGAATTGACCATAATGTTTTCCCTAGTATAAAATGAATTACCCCTTCCCTAGACATAACTTTCAGAAAAATACAACATCTTCCAGAAGGGAGACAGTTAATTTTCACTTTGACCTGAGTACTAATTTTAACTGATGGGTAGTTTGAGAACATAATTTTCCTCTCTATATCTACATTTTGAAAATTTGCCTACCCACAAAAAATTCATAAAAATCTAACCCAAATTAAGGAAATGTACAAAAGTAAAATAGTCCTTACTATTGGTGCTTATGCAACCAAATTATTTCTATTCCTAGCTGAGTGAGTGACAGCTATTTGTAAGTCAGAGAGTGTGCATGTGTATTTTAACAAATTTCACAGTGTTAAAAGGAATTAGAGTTTTAGAACTATTTCTAGAAATATATATTCATAACTTTTAATGCATATTGATTTTCTCTTTTGCAGCTAAATCAAGTAGAGAGAGGCCACCAACATTTTTAACTCCAGAAGGTAATGCAAGTAACAAAGAAGAACTAAGAGGAAATGTCCTTTCCCTGGAGTGCATTGCAGAAGGACTGTGAGTTAATGCTTTCTGTCTTGATTTATATTTCTTGCAAAAATACAGTAGATTGGTAGAGAGGTATTTATATCGTAGGAAGAGTCATTGTCTTAGTCTAATTTCTTCAAACATCAAGAAGAATCTGATCATTATTTCTAAAATAGGCCATATGAATCTCAAATTATTAAAATATTTCATTAATATTGTTCCTCTTTAAATAAGTATTAGTAATCACCTTATTATGATACCTATGATTATAATTAGGGTATATTATTTTGCTACTGCATGTAACAAACCACTTCAAAATTTAGCCTCTTGAAAACAGTAGTTCTTTATTATTGATAATTTGTCTACAGGTCTGCAAGGAAGTTGTGCTTTAATAGGCTAGATCTGACTGATTTCATTTGACCCGCTGATGGTTCACTAGATGGCTCAACTATGGGCTCAAAATTCTACTGCTAGCTGTTAGCAGGTAGCTAATCTCTTGGTTTTCAGTTTCTCACATTCCTCTAGCAGTCTAACCCTGGCTTTTTCTCCTAACAACAGAAACACACACGGCCTCTTTGGGCCTAGCCTCAGAACTGGCACACTGTTCCCTCTACTACTTTCTATTGGCCAGTCACAAGCTCACCTTCTTTGCAAATGTCTCATTATGCATACCTCAAAACTGATGCCACTCCCAGAACACATATGCTTTTGTAAGAAGTTGCAGGGAGTCTTTGTTCAGATACAAGAACAACTGTTTCATTAGGTACACATTAGAAGCAAGCTTCTACGTAGTCCCCTCTTTAAGCCTGTCACAGAGCAAGTGCTGTTGATATGGGCACATTTGCTGAAAACATTGACTAGAATCTTGAAAACATGTTGTGGTCATATGTTATGATCTGTGCTATTCTTGACCTGGTAACTCAGCCGTCTCACAGTTCTCACATTCCTTCTTAGAATCAGCCTCCGAGAATAACTTTGATGCAGGAGACACATGGTAGCCTCTGCTGGCCATGTCAGGAAGTCACCATACTCACTAAGTTCCTCAAGCAACTGAAAACTAGCACAACCCCCCTTTAAAGATATTTTAAGTATATATCTTATCCCCAAAATTAAAAAAAAAAAAACTTGCAGTTTTCATCACCATAATGTTATAAAATAGTTTATTCTATCAACCTTCCACCTTTTGGGATTAAATGTACCCATTCTTGTAATTTAGTGATTTGCCTTTCCACAAATGATATATCATACAAAAATAAAAACTAAAATATGGCTAGTATTTGGAAATTGCATAGCACTTCCAAAAAGTTTTTAAAACATTGGAATGTTGCAAAACTAAGATTGGGGCTCTATCACATACCAATAAGCATGTGACTCATAGCATCAAATATTTCTAATTCTTAACACCTGCTCAGTGGAGTAAGAGTCCTCTGAAACAATTTATGAGTTAATTGAACTATAATCTCATGTTCCTATCCCCATTGTGCTTTCACCCCCAGAACATATGAGATGCAAATTAATCTGACTATAAGGAAACATGATGATATGCCGCTATCAGAGTCCACATGTTGTATAATATCTTCTTCAACTTTTCAAAATTATTTTATATTTTCTAACTCTTTTTAGATTCACATGTCTATTTTAAAAATCGTTTCATCAAATATACATGTTCAATTTTTTTGTTCGACCAAATAAACCAAAACAATTATAAAAACAACCGACTTGAATTTCTAATGACAAATATTTTGATCTTTCAGAGGGCCTGGACCATTCTTTTTTTGGCTTTACCTCTTCCCAATACATAACATAGTGCTTGGTTTATAATTCAGTGCTTAGTAGGTGTTTGTGTTGAATGGGTTTTTATTTTACCCTCATGTAAACCTTCTAACATTAAGCTTATTATACGCATTTAGACAATTAAGGAAACTGAGGTCCAAAGGGGTCAGGGATCCAAGTACAGAGAACAATTTAGGGACAGGGCTGAGACTTTGAAGGAAATCTTTTAACTCTAAGCTTATGTTCTGGCTTTTCATCTGTCTCTATATTTCATAATTCAATAAGAAACACAGGTGAGAAATGGTTTGAGTAATATATGAGTTTGATCTATTCTTACCAACTGGCACAGTAGTTTTAAATGCCACTGATAATGAGATTAAGGAAAAGAGTGCTATTTCTCTAATCCCTTCATTTACATTATTAGATAGCCTGCTGTGAAATAGAAAAGTTCTTCAACTTGATATGGTAATTCTTTTGATTGACTTATAGTACCTTTATGTAAAATTTTCCAAGTGCCTCATTGATCAGAACTTTGAGGAAAATAACTAGGTCCCTTCAGTCAAGTAACTCATGCAAGCATTCTCACTGCATCACTGAAGTCAAAGTTTATGGTGTACCATAAATTAGTATAATTCTGATTTTGTGAAATTTAAGCTTACAGCCTTAAATATAAGGTTATTTATAAAAGTGTGATGCTAGTTAAAGTATCTGTTTATTTCTCATGATCTTTATATAAAGAATTTGTTATAAACGTGCAAAAAAATTATCTTCAAAAGCAGTTGGGTGAACTTCTTTTTTATAACATCAATATTTATCTTATCAGGCCTACCCCAATTATTTACTGGATAAAAGAAGATGGAACACTACCCATCAACCGGACATTTTATAGGAACTTTCAGAAAACTCTGCAGATCATTCAGGTTTCAGAAGCTGACTCTGGAAATTACCAATGTATAGCAAAAAATGCATTAGGAGCCATCCATCATACCATTTCTGTCACAGTTAAAGGTATATCTTTGTTTAAAATGCATTGCTCTTGTCTTCATGAGAAGCATTAAATATTCAGTTAGCATGCATTTGATTACATTCTTCGATAATAATAAATGTAAATTTATCTCAACATTCATGATACCTTGAATCTTTTCTCATTGCTGTTTCTAGTGCATCTAAATCAGTTTAAAAATTCACTCCCTCAACTCTTCCTTACAGAAGATTCCAATTAAAAAAATGTAAAAAGAATGAGGGAAATAAAAAATTACCATTAGAATCCCTCAGTTCTAACTGCTGCAGGCAAAAGCCACTGAGGAATGCTAAAATTAGTGGATAAACCTTAAGAAGAAACAGGCTATTGGCATAGCCTCAAAGTATTTTTTCTCCCCTCCCCTAAAAAAAAATAACTCCTGAGGTAGTTTAAATATATGTCCACACATTCTTTACTACTCCTCCGTTAAGATGGAGCTTACTTTTCCTACCCCTAAGTATGGGCTGGACTTAGTGACTTGCTTCTAATGGGATATGGAAAGCAGGAAAATAGTAACTTTACAGTGGAGAAGCCTGGCCAAGTGATCAGATTAACATAACCAGTAGTAAAGTTAATAACCTGTACTCCCTGATACAATGTGATCAGAAGATTACAGTTTAATCATTAGAAAACAGACCAACCCAAGTTGAAACATGTTCTACAAAATAACTGATCAGTACCCTTTAAAAGTCTCAAGGTCATGAAAGATAAAGATCCAGAAGCTGTAGGATTAGAGGAAACTAAGTAAGGAGTTGTGACAAATAAACACAGTATGGTGTCCAGGACAAGGTCCTGGGACAGAAATAAGACATTAGTGGAAAAACTTGGGAAGTCCTAGTACAGTGTGTAGTTTAGTTAATGACATTACCAGTGTTAATTTCTGTTTTTGATAACTGTTCCGTTGTTATGTAAGATGTAAGATTAGAGAAAGGTGGGTGAAGGACTTATGGGAACACTCTATACTAACTTTCCAACCTTTCTAAAATGCAAAGTTTTAAAAATTGTCTCCTGATTTTATAATTACATGTATTCTATAGAGCTCAGAATTTGAATTCATGTGTTTTAGTCCTACCTATAAATTATTCTACAATTTTAGATAAATTGTCACCTCTTGGTGTCTGACTACTTTAATGTGAAACAAGATGATGCTATTTCTATCATAAAGGTCTAGAAATAATACATATATGTTAGTGAGCTTCTTTAAGCATTCTCTTGAAAATCTGAAATATTCTTTGAAGCATTACTTATAAATGTATTCACTCTAGAAAAATTAAACTAACAAATGTTTTGAAAATATTCCTTTATATTATTAAAATAGTTTAATATACTAAGTTTGCTAAAATACTTATTTGATTCAAATTTTTGTTTTTTTCTTTTCCTCAATAAAGCGGCTCCATACTGGATTATGGCACCTCAAAATCTTGTGCTGTCCCCAGGAGAGGATGGGGCCCTAATCTGCAGAGCTAATGGCATCCCCAAACCCAGAATTAACTGGTTATTGAATGGAGTCCCAACAGAAAGTAAGTTTCCTTGACTGGTTCAAGTATATTTTCAAAGCTTAACTACATCTTAACAGGGAACAAATGGTGATAAAAATAAATTTGAGTTAAGGAAGAAGCAAGCCATGTATGTATAAATTAAACAGAGACATCAAAGATTTTTATCTTATTACCTTTAGAATTTTATTATGACTGAATATTTTGTACTATTAACATAATGGTATGTGTTGATTGGGACTTGAGAACATTTTCTTCCTTTTTTACATGGATCATAGGAAGAATGACAGGGTCAGAAATAAACATCACTGAAAATTTCAGATTATTTGTTCAAAATGTGAAGTGGTTTGTGGAAACATCATAGAAGTCAGAGGAGACGGGGCTAGGAATAGAGCCAGTGGCTATAACAAGAATAAGAAACATATCTGTCTTAATTTAAGATGTCCCCATGTTCTCTGGCTTCAGAGGTCACTCTCCTATTTAATGCCCAGAGAAGAACACATTCTCCCACCCCAGTCGTATGCAGGAAATTGGATCTTTGACCAGTTTCTATCCCAGGGTATTGCTGAGATTATCCTTGAGCAATTCTTACACAGTCCTGGCTGCTGCGTGTCACTTCTGCCACCTTCCTTGGACCTCTGTCATTTCTTTCTCAACAGGCTGCTCCAGGCTGTCATTTAATATTGCCCAAAGTGTGGCCACAGGCCCTTCCATTAATCTCCTAAATCACAGCAAAGACCAGTTTTACAAAACTTGGTTAAAGTCTTAAGGATAATAGAAGATAATTATAGCAAAGAAAAAAAATGGATATGGATATTGCACCTCTCTGCCCCCAGATTCCCAAGCCATGGCCATCCACAGAGAACCCTGTGGCTCCTCTTTTTCCCAACTCTACCAACAACCAGCTGCTGCCCACAGGAGAATCTTGGATCATTGCCTCCTTCTTGGAGTTCAAATATTCTCTTAGACCCAGAGAGAGAGAAAATCAGTTTCTGTTTAAAACCCAGCCTCAGGCTCACGCTCCCAGTCAATAACATAATAATCTGCAGATATTCTTTACTCAAAATAAAGACAACCTTGAGGTTTATGATGTGGAGCAACTTGGAACCTCATTGCCTCCAAGTCAGAATCAAAAATTGGCTCTACTTTTACATAACAAAAAGTTTCATTAAACTAACTGGCTTTCCTCAAATGTCTTCACCCTAACATGAATCTGAAAACTGTTGGCAAATTTGAAATGGCACAAGTCTTTGTTTCTTACCATCAAGGTTGTACAACTGCGTGTGTAGACTGAATAAGAACACTTTGTTTTGTGAGTATTTATTAGGAGTTTGTTTGTGTCACACAATAGTTGTCAGATATAGTCATGTGCCCTATAATGACATTTAGGTCAATGACAGACCACGGCAGTGGGATACCATATAGCCTAGGTGTGTAAGTAGGCTATACTATCTGTGTTTATGGAAGTGGACTCTAAGTGGACTCAAAATGACATAATGACACATTTCTCAGAACGTATCTCTGTCATTAAGCATTGCAGGACTGTACTCTGAAACCAACAGCTTGTGTTTACTGTAAAAGGAAATATGCTCCAGGGAGGAAACAGATTCTAAACAGGCCAGCAAGTGGGGTTTGAATATCTCCATTCCCAGTGTTGACCATAATCAGGATCAAGAAGACCTGCAGAGAGCACTTTATGGTTGTGCACGAGGAAGCTATTTCCTCTCACAGAGGCATATGATTGAAAGCAGAGAGAAAAAGTGGAAGAAAGCCCAGAACTCAGAGAGTGCACCTTCACAAACCTGGATGGTATAGCCTACTACACACCTAGGCTACATGGTATCCCTCTGCTGTGTATGTGGTCTGCCATTGACTAAAATGTCGGGCATATAACTATGGGGCATATAACTATATCTGACAACTACTGTGTGACGCAAACGAATTTATGGTACAACATCTGATTTTCTTAGGAATGCATACTGAACGATGGTAAAGTGTGGAGCGTGCTCACCACTTGCCACCACATTTTGCAGCTCAGAGGTGCTGTGCCCGTTTATGGAAGGTTAACTGCCCCTGAAACTAAGTGGGAAGGGCCATCCATCCAGCCATTCAGCGAGAAAACCAGGGATGCAGGGAATGCTGAAAAAATAAATCCTCAAGCTGGCAGCCAGAATGCATTCATAAGCAGAGAAAATTGAGATGGAAGTGGGTCACTGACATAAGAACAAGAGGATACTAAATAATGTAGCTGATTTTTCCTCCTGATTTGCTTGGCTTGTTGTCCTTCCAAACCCAGCATTGGCAGTGACTTATAACTCCAGTTGTATTAAGAGCTTTGAAAATGCACTCATAGATACTCTCCATTATAAATGAAATATTTGGGGGGAGGAGCAACTGCAAAAGGCCTGATTTTTTTTTGGTGAGAGGAAGCTCAGGACAGTGTTCCCAGGAGACAAGTTAGGCACTTCTAACCCCATGTCACCTGATTAGGTACAGAGCAGAAAGAGTAGAACAAAATCTCTCAAATCAGGTTTCAAATAAAGTTCATTTCTTCTATCCCAAAAGTATTTGTTAAGTCCCCATCGGAAGGAAAAGAGGCTGAGCAAAGATAGGATCAGAATTCTACAGTGCCTACAGATCTAGGGTCCCTCAAAGTCTGGTGTGCCTCAGAGCTGCCACTCTGATGGACAAGCAAGGAGAGAAACACCATGTGGCATGGCAGCAGAAAAGGGCCCTGCCCTGGCTAGCTGCCTGCCCCCTGGTGCCAGGAGCAGGTGCTTTATGTTTACACCAAGGTCATGTAAAGCATCTTTGAAAGGTGTCTTTCTTCACCTTTTGTGGCGAGGCTAAATGTGTATGGATTGCTGTTTGGAATCTCATAACTAAAAGGTGATAAGCTTTAGGCACCTGGCAGAAATCATCATAGCTCTCTACATAATGATACTGCAAGGACATTGCTGTTTCCTGCCCCTGCCCCTGCCCTCAGTGGCCAGTCCATCTGCAACTTCTGCTGAATAGTTTCTTGACTAGACACTAAGTCATAAACAGCTAAGTTCAAAGTGAACCCTACATTCCTCCATTTTGTGTTGATCTCCCCTGATCCTACATAAAGAGTAAATGAGGAACAAAACTGTCAAAAAATTGGTAGAGGAGCCTTGTGCTTCTCCCCTTTCTACCCTGCTTGATAGTTGCCCCATGAATTTGGAGGACCTTAAACAGATTTGCCTTCGAAGTTTGGGACTACCCTGGAAAGAGGGGATTGTTTGTCATCCACAGTTTGCTGAGTTATGCACCCCACAGCTGCATCCAGCAGTGATGGGTGCTGAGAGGATGGCAGAGAGGCAGGGATAGGCAAGAGAGAGCAAAGTCTGCTGCAATATACGGTGGCACAAAATTAGCATGGTAAGGATTTCTAACCTTCAATGGGATCTAGACTGGGCCCCAGAAGTTAGCTGGGAGCACAGGCTGGCTTGCTGTAAGCACATTTCATCTGAGCCTGCAGAAACCTTGGGTGGACCAGCAGCTGAGGTAGAGCAGAGAACAGTTGTCCCTTTGTAGCATCCCCACCAGGTGCCTTAAATTCCCACCAGCTGCCACATCACAAAGATACTATCAGGGGACCATACTACCAGATACATAGCCTCTCCATACCTGACTGGTGGGCCGTCACCTAAGGTCATTGACACTCTTCCCATCTCTGCAGGCTCTGGCTGCCAAGTGCACATAAATACTATGAAAATAGGAGCAAGATCAGGGAGAGAGAGGGGTAAGACTTGGGTTTTGTTAGCAAAATGCAGTGTTATTGATTTGTGAGTTTGCATTTTAGACCTGAACCTACTGTTTTACAAAACTCAAAAGAATTAACTCAAAAACTGGGCTCTAATCTAGTCTTCCAAAGCTCTGTCTCCCCTAGGACTGGCCAGGTTACTTTAAACTTTTCTTGAAGCAAAAAACAGACTGTATTAAATATGGAATTTGCCCAAAACCTTCTAATATGCTTTTTAAACAACCTACAAAAGCCAGGGAATAAACAGAGCTGCAGAGAGCTGGTGCCGAAAGAGAACTTTGATTTTACTGTGTGATCGCAGTGTCTGGGAAGGTGTGGAAGTAGAACTCAGGACCTGAAAGGAAATATCCAAAGCCAAGACCATGGACACCATGGTCCCATCCTTGTCATAGAAGGCAGCAGAAGAGCTTAAACATTCCCCTTGTGAGTTGTGGTAGAAGAATCTCAGATTCTTCCCCATGGAGTGTTTGTAAGATCACACCATTATTATGTTAAAAGATTTCTTATCTCCAAGAGATGAAGAGGAAAAAGAACAAAGGGAATAAGAATGGACAGAAGATCTCCTACTGCCATAATTACGTATATTGCCAACATTATAGAGAGAGATTGAAAACCAGTATCACATGATAAGCAGCCAGGAGAACAGAGGCATGGACCAGGATCTTCCCAACATTCTAAGACATCTTCCTACTTCCTTTTCTCAAAAGTAAAGGATTCAGTTGGTGCTCCCTTATAGGCGATAAAATAAGTAGATGAAGAGGAAAATTCATCTCTTCACCTAGAGATTTGTCCTACATTATGCCCAAAAGTTTAGATTTCTGAAGATGTTTATGAAGTAGACTAACTCAGAAAATGTGAGCATTAATTTCATGTTAAACAAACCATTAAGTGCCCTAGTCTCTAGTTTCTCCTCTCCAAAATACATATACTATCTAGTTAATCTACTTTACAACATTTTTAAAATAAAATAATGTAACAGATATAAAAATATTTTAAAAATTGATAGCACTATATACATGTAAAAGCTAAACAAAGAAATAATGGATTCTCTCAGCACTTTTGTCTGGGAGAAAGCTGCCCCTGCATCCCTCACCCTGAATCCAGACAATTCAGTTCCTCCCTATATGTCCCTGTTGCCTTTCAAGCTGCTGCCCTAGTTCTTGAGCTCAAAACGAGTCTGTCAGCAAGTATGTCTTTGTGCAGGCCCTTTAAGAGGAACGTGTGGGACTCTGGCTACTCTTCATCTCACTCAGCCACAATCTCTGCTGGGTTTCACAATCAGAAATTGTGGGGACTTCTCTTCCCAGCACTGGAACCCTCAGCTGGGGAGTATGGTGTGGGATCAGGACTCCTCGCTGCTCTGAGGGGACCTACACAGCTGAGATATTACTCCTGATTTTTAACTATCACACGTGGTTTGGGGACCATTTCATTCCTTGTCTTTGCCCCACCTACCAGTCATAAGGTGGCTTTTTCTGTGTGTTCTTAGTAGTAGGACTTCTATTCAGCTAGACTTGAGGTGATTCTGAATGATGGTTGTTCTGTAGTTTAGTTGTCATTTCAATGTGGTCATGAAAGGAGGCAAATGCAGCGTTTACCTACTCCTCCATCTTGACCAGAAGCCTACATAAAACCTTTTTTAAATGATTTATGTTGTGATTGATGAGTCTCCACTGGGGGAAGATTGTCCTAATGGCTTTGTTTATTGAGCTGGCCTTCCATGTTCATAGTGGTGTAACTTCTTTTTATTGTGGTCAAAAAACACGTAACATAAAGTTTACCATGTTAACCATTTTTAAGTGTAAAGTCAAGTAATATTAACTATATTCACAGTGTGAAAGAGATCTCCAGAACTATTTCATCTTGCAGAACTGGAGCTCTATAACCATTAAACAACACAAGGTGGTATAACTTTTAAAATCTCAATATATTGAAGGAATTTAAAGAGCTCTTCTCACTCAATCTGCTAGCCATCTAGAGAGATCCAGCCTAGAGCTTTCTCCAGGCCTCATCACTGTCTCAAATGCCCATCACTCACTCCCTGCCCTCTACTGCCTGGCATGTCCACAGAGACACAGTTAAAATAGACGCATAGGGGTCACTGAGAGTCCCCTGAGGAGTCCTGATACTGAAAGCCCAAGTGCTGGATCCAAAAATGCTAAGAAGGAATTAAAGAAATTAGAACTTACATTTGTCTCCTGGTTGGAAGAATATGTTTCCTAAGGTAGTTTTGGAAATATTAGAATCATAAACAGCATATGTGAGCTAAGAAGCCAACTCAAAGTATCTTGGCATACCCCAATCTCTAGTTGAACTAACTGTAGTATATAAGATAATTTCATAAATTAGCTATTGGTTGTATCAGAGTGTTAACTAACTATATACAGAACTGTATGACAGTAAATTTGTGTGGTTATAAGCCACCAAGTTTGTAGTAACTTGTTACAGCATCAGTAAAAAATTAATGTAGAATGAGGGAGTACGATACTTTGAATATGTGTAATAAAACAAGGATAACTATAGTTTGGTTTACTTTTATTATAAGGAGTTAATAAATCACAGGTGAACTGAATAGTTGAGATCTTAAAGTGATAAAAGAGTCTAAATACAGTCTAAATAAATCTATAAATTATGTCTTTTCTTCTTATTAAAGAGAAAAAATGGTGATTAGAATGAAAGTAAAGCCTGCTTAAGCAGTTCAAGTTCCAAAAGCAGCTTAAGAGAAAGGGTGCTGTTATTTAGTTTTGATTTTGATCAGCATGCTGAGACAGATACCTATTATCCCTTTTAGTGTACTTTTAAAGCAATGTGATGTCACAGCTTCAGGATTAGCATTCAGAAAAAGAATTTATCTTCAATAGCACACAGCACTTCAAATTATTGGGCATGCCCTGGGCTAAATTATCATATTATATTACTCAACCTGTTTCATTCCACTTCAGTAAGGATCAATCCTGGTCTCAACATTTTTTAAAAGAAATTTTACACAATTTATTTCTATATCAGCCTCAGGAACTTCCAAAGCAGGAAAATAAATATGTTCACATTTGATTAATAGTCCTTTATTTATTTACTTATTTATTTATCTAGTAATTTCAATAAGAGATTCTTAAATACAAATTTGGATGAGCTATTTTTTGACTAGCTTTTTCTGTTTCCTCTTGATAATTAACTTCTCTCTTCATAAATAATCATGGTTTCTATGTGAATAAGGCAACATTTTCCTGAATATTGCAGTTTTCACTTAACTTGTGCTTTACTGTTTCTGCATCTCTCAAAATAATATTCAGTCTTACAGAATTAATCCACTTAAGACTAAATGAATATCAAGCATATACCCATGTTGATAAGTGATAACTAAATTCTGAGGAAGAAAAATTAGGGCTTCTGCCTGGGTTCTTGGTCTTGTTCTATATTGGATATACCTAGATCAGTCTGTATTTCTCTTCTGCTTACTATAACATAGACCTCAAGCTTTAAATCTTCTAAGCAAAAAAAGAATAAATATATACTTTTTTTTTACACCCAAACAGTTGCCCCTGATGATCCCAGCAGAAAAATAGATGGTGATACCATTATTTTTTCAAATGTTCAAGAAAGATCCAGTGCAGTGTATCAGTGCAATGCCTCTAATGAGTATGGATATTTACTGGCAAATGCATTTGTAAATGTGCTGGGTAAGCTCTTTCTTTATTAAAAATATGGCAAATTAAAAAAATGACTTCTGTTATTTTCCATTCATTCAGCAAAAATGTCCTGAGGATCCACTAGGTACAATGCATAGTACTTGGAGCTATAAGGGATATGGGAAGATGGATAAGATACAGATCTTGCCCTAAAGGGTATTACAGTCTGCTCTTAATGTTCTTTCATAACACAGTTTTTATGAGGAGAAATTCTTCATTTATAGAAATAATCAAATAGGCTGCTCCATTTACAGTTGGGTAGACCAAGTTTCAAACCCCTGAATAGGAAAAGAGCATTGTTCCGCCATTAATAATGTAATGCACTGCTGTTCTTGGGAACCGACAAGTTCAGTAATAGTTTCGTGACTGTGATTTTTTGACAATAGATCACTAATCGTAATGTTTGGCTTCTGTCCAAGTCATGGATATGCATTTATTTATTAATTTATAATAATGTGTTTAGAAAGCTATGACATACTCAAACATATTCTAAAACAGTTGGCTTATGTGAACATCGTATTTTCCATAATGAACAAAACTACCAAATAACAAATTTGGTAAAAATTTATGTGAGAATTTTTTATGGTACCAGGGAATTATATTTCAACTCTTTAAGTGTAGTAGGCTTCCTTTCAAACAAAATTAAAGTCAATAAGCTAACCAATACTTGATATTTTTTCTTCATCCTTAAAATGAAGATCAGTAAATCAAAAGAAGAGCTGAGCAGTTAAGATATTGGTGGATGTTTAGGAAGCACTTTTTATTTCTGGTTCTGTTTCTCAGTCATCAGCTCTCTGTTTTTTTCTGCTTGTGTGTTTCCCACCACTCCTACCTACCCATCCCCATCATAACCCCAGGGTTATGATAGGCCAGTCACTCAACAAAAATATGTTTAGCCATGATTTTGGTGCCAGGTACTGTGCTACTTTCTGGGAAACAATAAAAGTCCCATTCCCTGTCCTCCAGAGACTCACAGTATAATAAATCAATTACTAAAACACTATTCCCGAGTAGAATGTGGGGCATGAGGCAGAAGGAGAAGAATTGTATTTTTCCACTTTGAGTGACTGGTAGTGTCATACCTTTAGAGAACATAAGAGCAGAGACGTATTGGTTGTGCTTTACCATAAAGTCTAATGGCCTTGAAACAAAATGCAGTAAAATACACAGGGGACCTAAATGTTTATTTTAATATTTATTTTGTCTTTTAAAAATGTTTTTAGCTGAGCCACCACGAATCCTTACATCTGCGAACACACTCTATCAGGTCATTGCAAACAGGCCTGCTTTACTAGATTGTGCCTTCTTTGGATCTCCTCTGCCTACCATTGAGTGGTAAGTATTTACCCTGTTTTTCTTTAATATTTACATTTGCTAAAGCCTTCAATTTGCTCAATATGTTGGGTTTTAGTTAGGGAAAAGATAGGGCAAAGGCAGTGCAGAATCTATCACATATTATTAAATTTTTCACAAATATTTATTAGCTACTTGCTCTGTGCTACTTTCACATGTATAATCTGTTTAGCAGCATACTTTGTCTACCACAGAAATGTATGTAAGTGTTTTTGAAAATATTTAAGATTGCTGTATTTTACAGTGCCATGGACATTACCTGGGACTTCACGAATGGTGGCTAGAGGGATTGAGTGGGGGGCATTCCTTGATAATAAAATATCATTTGGGGTAGAGGAGAGGTTCTGTAAGCTCAAAAGCAGAATTTGCTATGACTAATCTTTACCTTTAGTACCTTTCTACCTGAACTTTCTGACTTGGATGCAGCAAACTCTCCTGTGTCCTTTTATTCCCCACTTTAGACCATCCTCTTTCATATAATACTCCTGCTATAAGTTCTGTTCATCCTCTTAGCTTGCTTACTTTAGCAAGAGCTGAAATAAACAAGGCTAGCATAGGTAACAGCTCAGAATGAATGAGTGAAAGAAAATTAGAACATTCATTTATTGATCATCTATTAGGTTCCAGACACTGTGCAGGGCTCTACCTACTGATGTTAAATTAAAGATGAGTGTAGGATTAAAGGATAATCTCCCAAGGTCACCAGTTCAACCACAGAGAAGTATGGATGCTTACGCAGATAATTTCCTAGTGAAGATGACAAGTTAACACTTAGTCCAGCTTGACTTACCTTCAACTCTTTTTATCCATCCACACTTTTCCTCTCTGACACCAGGAAGCTAAAGGTACACATGATTTATATACTTGCTTTATTTTTTTCTCCACTGAATATTTTCCTATTCATACTTTCAAAAGTACAATCCTTGTAACCTTGAAATAAAAATCTCTGCAGATGGAATTACAAATACATCACAGTAGGGAAGGAAATGTCAACAGGGCAGTCTTCATTTTGCCTATTTTATCACTTCTTTAGAGATAGAATATGTAATAATGTGTTTCTTAAATTATGAATCTCTTATAATGAAAATTACAATATAAATGTTTATTGTCATCCTAATTCTTCAAATGTCATTTATCATTGTATTCATCAGCTTTACATCTTTATGTTTACCCCTGTGACTTACAAGCACATAACATGCTTGTACAGATTCTCATCTCTGAACTTGATACTACAATGCAGATCATGGTGTGTTGACCTTGAACGTGGTATTTTATGTCCAACTTCAAATTATGATGTGTTTTATTTCTCATTGTGATTATTTTCATAATGAAGGTTTAAAGGAGCTAAAGGTAGTGCTCTTCGTGAAGATATTTATGTTTTACACGAAAATGGAACTTTGGAAATTCCTGTGGCCCAAAAGGACAGTACAGGAAGTTATACATGTGTTGCAAGGAATAAGTTAGGAATGGCAAAGAATGAAGTTCGTTTAGAAATCAAAGGTAGGACAAAATATTTTCAAGAATTATGTAACTTTGAGCAAATTCTCCAGCTTTGGCAATGGATAACAATTACTTTAAATTCCAGATCCAACTAGAATCATTAAACAGCCTGAATATGCAATTGTGCAAAGAGGCAGCACAGTGTCCTTTGAATGCAGAGTAAAACACGATCACACCTTAATCCCCACTGTCACATGGCTGAAGGACAACGGTGAGCTGCCCAATGATGGAAGGTATTTGAAGATGATTCCTTTCCTCTCTTCTTTCTTTCTTTAAGTTGCTATTGAAATAAAGGTTTATTGTAGAGTGACTGACAGTGTTGTTTTTAAAGTTTCTAAAGTCTGCCCTCTCCAAAATAGATATTCATTTTCTCTCTGCTGTAACATGTTCATACCTAAAAAGGTATCAAGTTATTGAAATAAGACCCTGAGAATGTTTGTCTATCATTGTGTGTTGGTCTCCTGTGTAATTCAGAATGGGTAAAACCTTTCAGGCCTTGGACAATGTCCATTGTTTTCCTGCCTTGTACAGTGAAGCCTCAACTGATGTTTTAATTACCATTCTACAAATAAGCAGAAATACGATCTCTATAATCACCAGAGTGCATCTGAATCCTTGTCATTATTTTAAAGGACACTAGTTTTTATTTGGATAGGGAGTTTTCTTTTGATTTTACTTAAAGCCAATAAAAAGAGAAGAAAGAATTTTAAAAAGCATTTAAAAGAGTCTGAGCATGTTGCAGTCCTGTAGCTTAGAATGGAAGAAAGGTAGTATCTTTTTTCTAGGTGTGGCCCTCAATTGGACAAAGTACATAGGGTTGAAGGTATGAATTTTAGCTTAGAGTAGTTTCAAGCATCACCCCCTCTTGGAAGGAATACTGTGCACTGGTGATTTCTGTGGTTTGCTTGCAACATACCTAAATGGTGCCCTGTTGCTTACTAATAGCCCCCAAGAGAACTACGGGACCTTCTCTTTATTCCCAGTGTCCATCTAGTCTCTACTTCAACTGTTCAATTTTATTTGTGGAATCTGAGTTGATAAAGATGAGAAGGAAATATGAGGAAATAACCTTTGGGTTAAGTTGGTTAATGCTTTAACTTGGAAATTCCCTGAGAAGACAATAAATGATTTATGCAGCCTTGTTAAAACCTTGCATGAATCCTATTTACATGAATTTGACCTACTGTGTAATGTTTTATGCCCTCAAGTAACCCATAGAAAACTTTTTGTTGTGATTGCTAATCTAAATCTTTGTTTCTAGTGATAAAGCCGATTACTATTCTTGTCATTTACTTTCTCGAAGAGCATTTATACATATGGCAGAAATAACACAAAATTTCTGCAGTATATAGTAAATTATTTTAAAATATACACTTTTATTGGACATTGAGCTGGATAAGTAATGTTCAGGTGTTTCTTAGCAGCAGAAGCAGTAGGAAAGACCTCTAGTAAGGTAACCAGAGCTGCCCCACCTCACCTCTGATGCCTCTAGGTCTCTAAAGAAGCTCCAAAAACTCCAGAAGCGTGGTTGATTGCTACTGGACCAGATGACTTGACAGCCCTTCTAATTCTAGTAATTCAAGGTTCTAATTCATTTTCAGATTATTAAATCTTGTGCAATGTACACTGCAAGTCATCATCTTTCTCTTTTATCAAAGGTCTAGTGTGTGGCAAATCTTCATCATCTTTCTCTTTTATCAAATTCACAGTTTCTTTTATGCCAGCAAAGCAAACATAAGATGTAACTGGATGTCCATTTCAATTTGAATGTGCTCTGAATGTGTTTTATTCACAGGTTCACTATTGACAAGGACCATTTGGTGATAGCCGATGTAAGTGATGATGATGGTGGGACCTACACATGCGTGGCTAATACAACTCTGGACAGCGTTTCTGCCAGTGCTGTGCTTAGTGTTGTTGGTAAGAAGTGGAACACACACAGAGTAACTGGCTGCCCTGATTTAGGTTGACTGGAAAAATTGTGGATAGTAATTGTTTGCTTGTTATAGTTTTACAGTTTTATAGATGAGTTAAGTACCCACATTTTTCTTCTTTGAAAGATGCCTGTGAGGCATAATTTCAATATAAATATACTCTGTAGTGGCACTGAAATAAAATGTTGGTTATGCATATTAGTGATATAAGAAAATTTGGGAAAATAATCTGCTTTTATTTAAGTTTGAAAGCTTTCCCCCTCAGCGGTTCCCAACCGTTTTGGCACCAGGGACCTGTGCTCCTATGAAAATCTAATGCCTGATGATTTGAGGTGAAGCTGAGGCAGTAATGCTAACACCTTCTGCTATGCGACCTGGTTTCTAATAGGCTGGTCTGTGGCCCAGGGGTTGCGGACCCCTGCCCTAACCTGTTACTGCATGTTTATCAATGCCTTGTCTCACAGCTAAGGATAAGGCTTAGTTTATAACCTTAATCATGTTCAGTCTTTGTCTTCTGTGCTATCTTACATCTTTCCATTACTAATTGTGATTAAAATTCTTTATATTAATGTCCTTTCTAGCTCCCACTCCAACTCCAGCTCCCATTGACGGTAAACTAATAAGACTTCTTTCTCTATTTTCTGTCAAACAATTTCACATTTACAGAATTACTTTCTTTTCTCTATCACACCATTGTGTTTCTTGAAGGAAAGGGGCTCTGTCAAATGTTCTGTTGTGTTGCTCCCTTACTGCTATAATCATTTCCTCATTATAACTCTGGAACTTCTCACTGAATACATTGTCACTTTTTTTCTAAATATTTCATGTGTTATTATAAAATCAGTTCATTTGATGAGAGTCCCTTTTTGATATAATTTTCTTATAAAGTAGGATAGTGTTTTTTCAAAAACTATCATCCACATTTTACAGAATGTAAAATTATTTTAAATATTACACAAATTGGATTTTTATCTCAGTCTATTAAGAGTTATTTTGGAAAAAGAAATGTTGTTTTGGGATTCCAGTGTCAAGAAATTTACATTGGAAAGCAGCAGATGTTTAGAACAACATTCAACCTTTGTATCAGAGAAAACCAACTCACTGTATGTTAACAAAAGATAAATCACTAAAGAAAAAGCAAAAGGAGGTACTTCCAGTTTGTGTGATTTTCTGAGTCTGGAAAATAAATCAGAAATTATTTCCAAAAATTTTTTTATTAAATAACCCTCATCTTTATTAAGCATATAAATACATAAATTAATTTCATGGCATAAATTCAACTGGATTTTACCTAGTATCCTTAATTATACTATGGAGTCCCTGTACTATATAGACATTTATTGCTTCTTTACTGATAGGAAAGAAGTACCTATATTTTTATATGGTCTCTGTTCCCCCAAGAACCACAGTTACTTCCCCCATGAGCAAGGTCAGGAAAAAGCCCATAGAGAAACATTAACTCTCTGGATCTCAGAAGCACCATTAGAAGAGGCAGATATGCTTCCGGGACACCTTCATCTCAAAACATGACTGTTCCTTGGTGTCCTCTGAGAGTAAGCACACCTCCTCATGTGCCTAACTGACTACTGCACTGAGCATCTGCATAAGGTATGCTTATTGAGAGCTACCTCAGCAAAATTGATGCTACCTATATAGCATCAATTTTAGAAGTTTCTTAAAAATATAAATATTCTTCAAGAGCTCCTAAGTCCATAATTTAGAATGTTTTAGAAAGAGCATTTGAGTCTTCTTTAAACAGTACATGTAAATGCCTGTATTTGTTTTTCAGCATTCACTATTCTGTTTCTCATTTATTAGAAATTAAGCTTTGATATTATTATTATTATTTTGTCTGTGCTCATTCATGTTTATGAGAAGATATATACTGAGCATGTTGGTGAACCATCCATACCCACTTCACTAGTTTTTGTTACAAGTGATTTAGTTTCATTTGGAAAAAAAGCAAGCATAACTCATTAATGGGTTGTCTTGGGTGTGTTCATGTGTTCTCAGCAACCTCAGTGGTTTTTCATTTTATTTCAGTTGCATGCTTATTGACCATTCAGTGTGCTGTGTCTTTAATATGTGACCTCTGTGAGTAGTGTCACAAGTAAAAGAGAACCTCATAAGGATGGATGGTTAATTATGATGTGTATGTTTGGTCTACAGATGTCCCAAATCCTCCCTTTGATTTAGAATTGACAGATCAACTCGACAAAAGTGTTCAGCTGTCATGGACACCAGGCGATGATAACAATAGCCCTATTACAAGTATGTGGTGTTATTTGCTTTATCATTGATAAACTTAATGATCATTTGAAATACTTTATCATATGCAATTGAAATTCCTTACAGAGATAGTTGCTGGCATTCTCTGCATCATTATTAATAGAAAACATTTATTTATGGCTCTCTTTTCTTCAGAGCTAGAGTTATTCCTGGTTATAGTTTCTGCTATGTGACGCTAATTAATTGCTGAATATGTTAATTAAGCAAACACATTTTCATTTTGTGTTTAAGATCCATAAGAATTACATTGAATTTCTAGCATAGTAGGAAAATGAATTGTAAGATTAATTTTGCCCATTAACCGGGGAGAAAAGGACAGGAGGATCAGGTGCAGTGATGTCCAGTCTGTTAGGGAATTGGGACTTGAGGAGTAAAATGACTTTCCAAATTCACTACTGCTAACAGAACTGGGTGTTGACATTGTGTCTGCAAACTTCCGGTCCTGGGCCTCTTTCTTCCAATTAGCCTTTGCTACAAAGTCGTGGCCCATCCAACAAATATCAGTTCTTCACCTTGATGACATAAGCCTAGGGAATAAAATCATATGTGGGACTATGCCATAAGGACACTGGAATTGCTTAATAAAATTAGGTTATAGATAAGCTTAGAAGTTTTAAAATCAGAAAGATACTTAAGAGAGTAGACTCAAGCAACAGAAGCCTATAATATATTATTACCTTCGGGTGTATACTGCACAAAAACTAAATTATTTTCTGATGACTACCTAAGATTATTCTGAAATGTGTGTGTTGATTTATTACACCTGCTGGGAAAGCAGAATATTTCTAATGAAATTAAAGAGAACCCTACTTTCTGGCTTGTAGAATTTAGTGGTGTTCCTTTCTTAATTGAGTGTTGTTCATTGTCCATGATCAGAACACTCATTCATTCATGCCGAGTCTTCCAGTTAACACATTAGCCAGACTTAGCTGGTTAGGATGCTTGGAGACTTTTTTTAGCTGTGTTAAAATTATACTATTAGATATCAAGCATTCCTACTCGTTCATTTATTCACTCCATTCAACAGATATGTATTGAGAGCCTATTATGTACTAGGCATTGTTCTAGAACAAAACAATCAAAAATCTCTGCCCATATGGAACTTATATTTTAGTTGAGGACACAAATAAGATAAAATTAATAATATATGTTATGTTATTGTGAACAATGTCTTTATATATTTCTATATATGTACGTGTGCACACGTACACACACACACACACACACACACACACACACACACACACTACTTGGAGCTCCCTTCGAGAGAGAACGTGCTGCAAAGAGTGTTAACAGCAGGCTTCATGTGCTGCACCTTCCCTAAGGATCTGCTGCAGTGTTCATGTGAGGCCCATCTCTTCCCGAGCTATTCTAGTGACTGAGCACAGCGAGGGACCTAGAGCTCAGTTACATCTAATGAAGAACTTTACTCTAGGGCTCCTCATTGATGTGGCTGAGACTATCTGTACTGCAGTAGAGGCTTTTCCTACACATTCCTCCTTACTTCCCCCTCTCCTTTCACAGATGTTAGGTCTGTATCATGGTCTGAAAATCTTCCCTGCCTACTTCTGCTTTCTCTCTCTTTTATCCTCTACAGGCATTTTTCCAAAACAGTCTCTTACACTTTTAATTTTGTCTCAGCATCTGCTTCTTAGAGAACTCAAGCACGTATATATATCTATACACGTGGTTGTATGTGTGTATATTGTACGTATGCATCTGTATATAGTGCATGTATTTAGAACATGCGAAAAAAACAGCATAAGAAGGAGGTTTAGGAATATAGGTTTTAGGGGTATAATTATGAATAGCGTAGTCAGGAAAGGCCACATTAAGAAGGTAACGTTTGAGTATGTCAGTAAAGACATGAGAAAGGAGGAAGTGAACACACTGTGCAATTTCTGGGGGAAGAACTTTCCTTGCAGAGCAGGAAAAAGAGCAAAGGACTTAAAACAGGGGGCATGTCTGCTGGGAGACCAGTGTAGCTGGAGTGAAATGGATAAGAGAAAGTGAAGTAAGAGAAAATGTCAAAGAGGTCAAGAGTTGGTGGGTGGGGGTGGAGTGTGAACTTGCAGGTCATTGGAGGGATTTAAGTGGAGGAGTGATTTGTGGATCACTCTGGCTGTTCTATTGAAAAATCATCCCTTGATTCTCAAACTGCACTGAAATATCCTGTAGAACCTCAGCAAACTCACATGGGTGCTTCAGGATATTTCTTTAAGTTTTTGATTTGTAAATTTTGATATTTAAAAAATGACAACTCTCCAGCATCACGTGAAATATTAGTTTAAGGCAGCTTACAGTTTCAACATGATATTGCTGCATCACATTGTAATGATGTCTCATCTCTGCAAAGCCTTTGTTGTGATAAAAAACATGAAAATTATTGTAGAACAGGAAATGAGGAAGATAATATCTCATCTGTTTACAAGGTTTCAAAAGTTACGCAGTGTCCAATAGGTTTTAAGTTGTTAAGACATGACTGTTGAGTCATATGGACCTATTTATATGGGAATATTAGATATTTCTTTTGCCCTAAAGGAGCCATGGAAAAAATTACTGAGACACTAAGTATACCATGAACTGAAAAAGTTTGGGAATTTGTGAGTTAGGTTATGCAATAATTCAGGCCAAAGATTACGGTGGCTTAGAATAGACCAAGTGAGATGGAGGTGCCGAAAAGTGGTCACATTTGCATATATTTTAAAAGGAGAGCCAACAGGACTATTGAAAGTTTGAAAGAAGGAGAGGAGCTAAGAAGGACTTTAGGGTTTTGACCTGAGTTGTCTCTATGAAGTTGGAGAGGAAGATGGGGATTAGTCTTGGTCATAATTAATTTGAGATGCTGTAATACACAAGCAGGTTGAGTTGTTGAGTAGGCAATTAACTATCCGCGTCTGCAGTTCAGGGGAAAGGTAGGGGCTGCAGATATAAATGTGAAAGTCATCAGTTTTTGAGTCTGGAGATCACTTGCAAATTAATATAGATTAAAGAAGAACACTAAGTACTTAGCTTCAGAGCACTGCAACACATGTTTCTAGTTCATGTTCGTATCAATAACTCATATTATAGTACATGGCACATAGTAGGCAATTAATGAATATCTAAACACCTGTTGTTTAGACATGTACATACCACAAAATTTTAGTAAATGCAAGAGTTTTATGCACTGAGAAGTGAATCTTTCTACCACTCCTGATTCCTAGTTCCTCTGGCGACACCAGTGGTACTGTGTATATCCTCCGAGAGATAATAAAGTACATTCAAGTGTATACATATCTGTATATGTCATAATAAACCTTTTTTAATTTTTACACAAGTGTAGTATCAAGCACACACTATTCTATACTCTACTTAGTTTGACTTAATGATATGTTTTAGAAATCATTCCATTTCAGTGCATGTGGAGTAGCCCAATTCAGTTTTTCCAACAGCAGAGTATGCCATTATGTGAATATACCATAATTTTTAAATCAGTGTCCTGTTGATGAACATTTAAGTTGTTTGCAATGAGGTTGTTTCAACTGCTAACAGTGCTACAATGTGGATTTTTTTCCCTGTGTTTTTGAGCATATGCGTGAGTACATTTGTTCAAAATAAATAACTAGAAGTACAATTTCTCAATCAAAAGGTATCTGAGTTAAATATTGTTAGATATTCTAAATTGTCCTCTATAAAATTTGTATCAATTTACACTTCCCACAAAGTAAGAGAATGCATGTTTCTTTATGTCATATTCAATAAAGTGTGTTTAACTTTTGATTGTCGCCAGTCTGTTTAGCGGAAAATAGTATTTAATTAACTGTATTTAATTTAACTTGTTATGAAAAAGTTGATCTTTTCATATATTTAAACCTTTCTAGGGGTATGTGGATCTCTTCTAAATAGCTTTAAGTAACTAAACTTAACATGCTAGAGAAATTATTGGGTATGCTTAAGTATTAAAGATGATGATAGAACTCTGAAATTAAAATATTCTAATGGTATATTTCTTGAAAGTGAAATAATTCCTGTTTGGCTATTCCTGTTAGATTGTCTTATTAGTTATCCTAACACCCTACCCTTGGATGACTGAATTCACTGTCTTGTGTTTATTGTGTGTGTGTGTGCGTGCGTGCGTGCGTGCGTGTGTGTGTGTGTATGTTGTGGCCAGAATTCATCATTGAATATGAAGATGCAATGCATGAGGCAGGACTGTGGCACCACCAAACTGAAGTTCCTGGAACAGAGACCACAGCCCAGCTGAAGCTGTCACCTTATGTGAACTACTCCTTCCGAGTGATGGCAGAGAACAGCCTTGGGAGGAGCTTGCCCAGCGAGGCATCTGAACAGTATCTGACTAAAGCTGCAGGTAAAGCAGGACTTTTAGGAAATGAAATAAAATAGAAAAGGTTTTCATTGTTTGGAAGATACTAAAGTTTATATGCATGTGGCTGTTTAACTTCTAGAACCAGATAAAAATCCCACAACTGTGGAAGGACTAGGATCAGAGCCTGATAATTTGGTGATTACATGGAAGGTGAGCTATGTATGAAGACTTCAACTTTCTTCAGCATATTTTAGACTGAAAAAAAAGTTTTTTCCCATTTTACTCATTTTTGGAAAAAATATATGTGGTATAGTTTTACTTAAAAGATAATGTTGTGTAGTAGTTAAAAGCTTGATCCTTGGAGCCAAAATGAATGAGTGCAAATCCTAGTTTTGCCATTTACCAACTGCATGACTTTAAGCCAGTTGTTTAACATCTCCATTATGGGTTTGTATGATAGGAATAACAAGAGAAATAATGCCATAAAATTATATATATATATATATATATATATATATATATATATATATATAATATATATATATTATATATATATATATATATATATAAGGCCCAGAAGGTCCAGAAGGTGCTTAGCACATATATGTGCTCAGTAAATGCTAGCTAGTATTATCATCATTATAGAGAACCATTTAGAAGACATGTATCAAGTTATTCCCAGTAGTCAACTTCTTTTCTTTTCCTTTTGGCTTATCTGTATTTCCTGAACTTTGAAACTTAACATATATTTACCTGTGTAATTTTAAAACTTATGTTAGATATAGCTATTCATGCACACTTATATGCATACACATTTGTACCTACTTATATACATACATACATGTAGAAACAGGATAGAGTGCAAGCCAACTTTTTTTTTTTTTAATAAAAAAGCAGTTCACAAGTTTCAGTCTCCAAGTAAAACAGACAGTGATACACTGTCACACAAACAGGACTTTATAAAAGAACCTATATAACTGAGTGTTTTAAGTCACCCACCTTTTACTGTGGAACCAAAGTCTTAGAGGCATATGTGGTATTTACTACCTCATGATAGAAATTAACAAGCTTTGAAATGTTTACCCCAAATAAGCTTTGAATCTCATCAAAAATGAAAATAAAAAGGATGAAAAGGCCATATTTTAGTGTTTCAGTGCTCTCTTTTAAGTCTGGGAGTCGGTTTTGCTGCTCCAAAAAAAGGTGGTTCAGTCAGTCTGTTTTATAAGCTCTGATTATTTGGATTCTCTTGTAGCCCTTGAATGGTTTTGAATCTAATGGGCCAGGCCTTCAATACAAAGTAAGCTGGCGCCAGAAAGATGGTGATGATGAATGGACGTCTGTGGTTGTAGCAAATGTATCCAAATATATTGTCTCGGGCACACCAACCTTTGTACCATACCTGATCAAAGTCCAGGCCCTGAATGACGTGGGGTTTGCTCCAGAGCCACCTGTCATCATGGGACATTCTGGAGAAGACCGTAAGTGGCTGATGCTATTTTGTTTTTACTTTTTCCCAGCAAAACAAACTTATAAGCCAAGTCTATTTCCAGAGGTGTGTAGATTGGGAGGAAGAGAGGCAGTAATTATTTTGTTCAACATTTCTGAATTTAAACAGCCTGCTATGTAGAAAATAGGTTCAGAATGTTAAAAGTTATTACTATTTTTTTTTTAAAAGTATGTTATTCTTACAAAGTCAAATGAACAAATCAAAACTCTACTCTTAATACTTGAAAATTTCATAGAATAGGGCTGACGCATGCTTCAAATGAAGCCAAAATTATTAGTGATATTTTTTGCATGAAATTCAAAATAACATTGATACTTCTTCTACTGCCTGCCCCCGCCCCAATTCCTTCTTCCTCTAGTCCCAATGGTGGCTCCTGGGAACGTGCATGTGAATGTGGTGAACAGTACCTTAGCTGAGGTGCACTGGGACCCAGTACCACTGAAAAGTATCCGAGGACACCTACAAGGCTATCGGGCAAGTGAAGGGAGACCTTTCTTGTTCTTTCCTTAGGAACAGGCCATCAGTGAATGCAAGATGCACTTCTCTTGGTTGGCGGAGACCTTGAGAGTTCATCTGGTTTGTTGCCTCCGGCAGGCCACTTCTAAATAACTCCAGCTAGAGCTGAATCGAAATCTCACTGTATTCAATAGTGAGAAAATAAACATGTTTAGTCTAGATTATTCACAGATAACATAACATTTCCATCTAAACAACATATGCACAACTTGGGGAAAACTAATGTTTAAAAAGCTAGATTATAAAAAAATGCACCAAGCTTTAAAGCAGTACTGACGATATGTGTTGAACACACAAATAGTATAGTTTTGTTTTTTTAATAATTCAGGTTGTACTTTAAGATTGTATAGTCCCATCTGGGTCATTATGAATATCAATTATCTTTGTTTTGGGGAAGCACAGAAAGACTGGTTTATAGAGATTTTCGATTGCTAGGTAAAGAACTGTTTTTACACCCACAAAGTCACTACTTTGGTTTGTGAACCCTGACCCCTAGAGCTCACTTTTTGCACTGCATCGTGATCAGTTTCATTTTTTTCTCTATCATTGCCAGATTCTGTGTATATGCTGACTTCTCCTGAAATACCTTAAACTCCTAAGAAGAATTTAAGAGGACTTATAAAATAATTATGAATTTTTAACCAAAGTTAATCAACACTTTATTAGTTGATTAACTATAATTTAACACAGAACAATAAGCACTTTTAACTGATGAAGTTTGGCTTAGTGAGAAAGCCCTAGACTTAGAGTAGAGAGCCCACTGTGACTTTTGATTGCCCTGTGGCTTTGGGCAAGTCACTTGGTAACCCAGAGGCTCATTTGTACTATAGGAATAATAATAATAAAAGCTTCACTGTGGTTTTTAGAATAAAACTAAATGATATATTATACATGAAGTTGTATTAACTCTGGAAAAACATGTAAATTTGTCCAGTAATTTTTATTTTTAGAATATTTTATATAAGTAAGACACTGACATTCTTCTCCTGTCTTTTAGAGAGAACTATATGAGTTTCATGCTGTTTTATTTATTTCAATTCTATTTCTCCAACAAACAATATAGCCCAGCTTTATCACATCTTCTTAATTTAATTTTTCTCATCATCTTTGGGCTTCTGCTCAAAATCAATACCTGTCAGTTTTTCCAGTTATCTTCTAAAGTGCACCGAGAGAATTCTGGGGGGAGGGGGAAAATCTAAAACTTTTATCTTGTTTGCTTCTTTTTACTTCCCTGACTTCTGTTCTTGCTGCTTCAGATTTACTACTGGAAGGCACAGAATTCATCAAAAAGAAATAGACGCCACATTGAGAAAAAGATCCTCACTTTCCAGGGCAGCAAGACCCACGGCATGTTGCCTGGGCTGGAGCCCTTTAGCCACTACACTCTGAACGTCCGCGTGGTCAATGGGAAAGGGGAGGGCCCAGCCAGCCCCGACAGAGTCTTTAATACTCCGGAAGGAGGTATGGGGTAGACATGTCCCTGAGATCCTAACAACATGTGGCACATGCTGAGGGGCTTTGCATGATTCAAGGGCTCCAGAATAAAGTATATTCTGGAAGCCAAATGTGATTTTTCCATAGATGAACACAGCACACATGGAGCTGGCAAAGGGTCAGCTCATATGTGGAAGGCTTCAAGTCACAAAATGCTGCCCTAAAATCCCTTCTTTCTTGAATTAAAGTTTTTATTTATTTAGGTCATTAACTTCCTGATGTGAAGCAAGTTATAAAACTTCTGTAATCCTCAGGTACCTCACCTGAAAAGCATGAGAACTAAATGTGATACCCTAACAAAAACATCTGGAAAAGAAAATAATCCTGTGTCATAATTTACTTCTTTCTCAGTGCACCTTCATAGTTAATGCTGAAGATGAGCTGAGTTAGACTGTTGGAAGTCTTGACAAAATGGGTTGGGAAGAGAAAGAAAAAGTCATTGCAAATATGGGCCGCTACAAGGGAAAGAGCAAGGGAGGATCAAATATACACTGATGTGGCAGTGGGAGCAGGGGCATGGGGGCCAAGTGGAGTGGGAGAGAGGAGCCATAAGTAAGAAAGACAGGGATTTTAAAAGGCACTAAAAATCATCCTTACTTATTTTGAATTTTGTCTCAAGCCAGGACTGAAAATGAGCTGGATAATTTCTGTGGATTCTTTAGGCCTTTTAGATAAAAGCATTTCACAGACATACCCTGTCCTGGCTCCTGGTTGAAGGGCTTGTGATGTTGACAGCTGCCCAACAGCCTGAGAGTCATCTTGTATCCCAGCTCTCATCCCATTACAAGTGCTGGTCCTCAGTCTCATTGTTCCTTAGAGGTTAAGAGATCCTTCCACTTGAGGCTTTCTCAAGTGAGACCTCAGACTTATCCTTTAGATGGTTCAGAGGAAGGTGTCATAGGGGAAGGTGTCAAGAGATGATCAGGGAATTTAAGGATAAAGAAGAGTAAATAGACTTTGAAGACACAAAAGTGTAAAACAGCATGACTCCCTCAGGGAACTGTAAGTTATGTCACTGGATGGTGAGAAAAGAGAAGAAAGTCGACTAGAGAGGAACCATGTCATGGATGGTCTTAAATGTTATGGTTGTTAACCTATAAACTAGAGGTTCTTAACTAGTGGCTATAGTCTCATATGGGGATCAATAAATGAGTTTAAGGAGCTTGTGAACTCTCTAATCTTGTATGCAAAATGTATGTATTTTTCTAGGGAGAGTTTATGGCTGTCATCAGATTCTCAAAGGAGTCTGTAATCTCTAAAAGTTAGGAACCACTTATTGGTTTGGGAAAGCTTTGGATGGTGTGCCAGCACTATTCTAGGCTGAGGCAAAGGCCATGGAGGGCCTAAAGTGGAGCGGTGGCAGAGAGGAGGGGAGGGAATGGATGTGGTTGAGGTGAACTAGGTGGAATTGACAGGATTTAGTGTCCCAGGAGATGGTGGAAATTAGGCAGAGGAAAAAATTTAGGTTGACTCCTTGGTTTCTGACTAATATGACAGGAGGGACAGTGATGCCATTAGTGGGTCTAGGAAATATGGTAGGTTGGGTAGAGCAGGTAACGACCATGAGTGAGAGCTGCTACCATCCATCATCCTTTTGAAGGAGTGAATTAAAGAAACCCAGTCATGTCTCCTCTAGTAACTTGCCAGCCTCTGTCATAAGGAACCTGACACCCTGCAGGTCTTTGCAGAGCCAGGGGTTTGCCAGCACTCCATCACCACGAGATGCTGGACATCTGTCAGCTCACCTCTCTGGATGAGTAGTGCTCTACACCTGGGCAGGCTGGCTCACGCCTGGAATCCAGCAGACAGGATGCTCCGACTGTTTGGAGAGACCTGGTTTGTTGGAAGAAAATGGCCCTTAATAGCCCAGAACACAGCTGCTTCTCCACTCAAAGGCCTGATTAGAATAGTTTTACTTAGTTACTAATTTGCTTTTAGTAAGCATCATTCATTAAACAAATAAGTACTGTCTCTTTTTAAAATATTGGTTTGAGTTCATATAAAGGCAAAGTCTATACTTATTTTTAAAGGATGGTTTTAATGAATCTAATGGAAATGGTGAGAAAGAAAGAGGAAGAAAATAGCTAAATGGGTACCTGTCACAGATTTCTGTGAATTTATTTTTAGCTGAATCAGGAACAAGAATGTGCTAAGAAAAACAAAAATCTTGATGAATTGTATGAACGTCATTTTAATACATTTTGAAACATTCAAAAACCTTTGTATTAACTCCATGTTCTCTATAAGTCCCCAGTGCCCCGTCCTCCTTGAAGATTGTTAATCCAACCCTAGACTCTCTCACTTTGGAATGGGACCCACCAAGCCATCCGAATGGCATTTTGACTGAGTACACCTTAAAATACCAGCCAAGTAAGTTCCTGGGAGAAAATGAAGGAAAAATATCATTTAAAAAGGGAAAATGTTATCTTAACATACAAACTTGTTATTTCTTTATAGCTGTAGAATTTATATATATACCTTCAAGTGTTATTCCAGAAGGAACTTCAAATTATACTTTTTAAAGAGAAATTACATGCATGCTATTGAAAATTAAGTATTATGCAGAATAATCTGTATTTGGGCATGGGATTTAGGTAGGTGCTGTTATTACATTAGGTAGAGGTAATCTATAACTAGAGAATAGTGAGAGGGGTTCCTTTGACACAGGCCTCTGAAGATGAGGTTTGGGGTTATTTAATAATACATAACTCCACCTCTCTACCTGCAAAAACACAAAGAAGAGAAATGCTATCGTGACTCAATTATAAAATTTCCCTAGCTTAAAAGTCAATGGGGAATATATTCCCCTTGTTATGCCACATTATAAGAGCTGTAAAGAGTATTAGTTATGTCGGGCAAAAAGTGAGTAGAGTTACAAAAGTCAGTGTAATCCGAGTTCAACATTTTTGGTGGACACGTTTATTTATAATAGGATATCCTGTAGCAATTAATGGGGAATGCACTTTATTATTTCTTTTTGACAGTTAACAGCACCCATGAATTAGGCCCTTTGGTGGATTTGAAAATTCCTGCCAACAAGACACGTTGGACTTTAAAAAATTTAAATTTCAGTACTCGGTATAAATTTTATCTCTATGCACAAACATCAGCAGGATCAGGAAGTCAGATAACAGAGGAAGCAGTAACAACTGTGAATGAAGGTAAGATGGGTATGTATAAAATTCATAAAACTATAAATATTGTGAAACAAAAATATTTTAACTTAAATTTATGCTTTCCTTCTTACCATGGAGTAGCCATCTTACCCAATTAATACACTTACTTGTAATTTCTCATTTTGATATATATAAAATAAATGATTTAATTCATATTAAAATAACAACTTGACATTTGTTTTCTAAGTCTTTATGAAATTCTTAAATTTTTATTAAAACATTGAGGTGAGAGTGGAAGATTATACTATTTTGCCACACTTGACTTTGAAGTTCAAGGCAACAGTTTTTTTTCTATTTACGACTTTACATATATACATACACACATATACATACACATACATGTAATACATATAGATGCACATATATGCATATACAAATAAATATATGTAATTCTAGCTCTGGTCTTGATTCACCAGCAAATAATTTGCTAATTTACATTCTGATTTAGGGTTTCTAACAAGGAAATTGAAACAGCTATTAAATAGGGCATTTATTTTGTGTTGGAGCATGGGACTTGATAATTTGGTATGCCATGTGGTAAAGAAAGCAAAATATTCCCTATAGTATCTAGAAAATGAATTAACACTTTCTTTCATACTTTTAAAAATTATTTTGAAAAACTTTGGATTCAATGAAAATGATCAAAAATATTGTAAAATTAGATTTTGTTTTTGCATGTCTCTAAATTGTAGCATTGCTTAAAGATTATTTATTTGATTATCTTCCATAGCATAAGAAATTGACATTTCTACCAAAAATTGGTTTGAGATAGCCTAAGCCTTCTTACATTATAATAGGCAAGTATGAATAATATACCTTAGTAATGTGTGGATGGGATTACTGGGTAAGTTTGAGGACACCAATGTATCTTTGTCCCCTGTACCTGACATGGTACATTTCATTCTTCTTGCATGCTTTAGCATATTATTAAGTGTTCTATATAGTTTTACATGATCATGGGTGTGTTACATTTAACTATATAGTGTCCTATTTCTGTTTCCCTTCATTAAAGCTGGTATTCTTCCACCTGATGTAGGTGCAGGCAAAGGTAAAATAATTCATCTGCATGACTTTGTACATGTGTGAAATTTGCAATGTTAAACATGGGGAAGTGCAGCATGGGTTAAAAGAGAAAATAAAATAAGCTTTGAAACACCAAAAGAAAGAGGAGATCTTGGAATTTCTTGGCTTTAAATTTAATATCTAGTCTTTTTTACAAATAGAAAGCCACACATTGAATTCTTCTAAAATTTATTCTCAAGACTTATCCCTGATACAAATCTTAATCTTAGCTTCTAATGATATGATTGTGGATGAATCAGAGAGGATCAAAACTTTGGATTTATCACGGATCCTCCACACAGCTGTGCCACATATTAAAGGTTCAGAAACATTAGTCTTGTGATTAAAACAGCCTGTAAGAAATCATATCAACTGAGCTTTCCATTCTAATCTGATTTACCTGTACTCCTTAATAGGCACAGTGTACACTTTGCTGGCATTACATACTACACTGTCCATTTGAAATTTCAGCTTAGCAAATTAAAATCTCCCCACCAGGATCCCCTATGAGCAAGACTTCCAGTCAGCCTGCATGCTCTATTCAGTTGTTACTCCATCCTGTCTTCACCAAGCTACTCAAGTCTCTTCTTCCTGGGCAATAGCCAACTATCAAAATAGTTTACTTTTGTTCTCCTTTATTTTTCACAAGTCTCTAGGTGAGAAAGATTTGTTGGGAGAATGGTGTTTGTAATATGAAATATGTAATGCTACCTGTAATTGCCACTTGAGGCAATCCCAAAGATTCCCCATTTTTAACTCTTAGTTATTGGTTGATCTGTCAGCTAGCTCTTTAGATAACAGCAAAGTCCCTGCCACAGACAGTTTTCATGTGGAGTACCCCTCACCAGCGGTTTCTTTGGGCTTTGACAGACTAAATGAGTACAAAAGGAATCAAGAAAAAGACCAAGAGAAATAAGTGCTTTGCCCTGATATATATACATATGTACATATGTATATACATGCACATATACACACATATATGTGTATATGTATATATATACATATATAAATATAAACCTATGTTTTTAGAAATCTGCTTATATTCAGAGTTTTCATAGACTGTAAAATGTAGATCAGATAGATTTTGGAGTAAATGAATAAGAACTGTAGCCATTTCAGTAATCTTAATATGTGATATATATATGTTTTTAGATTTGAAAGGACAAAGTTGTAAAAATTTGAAATTTCCACAGTATTATAAAAAGATATAAACTATATATATACTTCTTTCCTTAGATATTTGATATCATTTAAAATAATCCTTGATTGTTTTACAATAACTTATTTCTGTGTTCCCCTTGTAACCTTTCATTGGAGCATTCTATAAAAAGCCTAGCCTCTTTCCCTATGCAGGGGACATATCACTGCCACTCTGCCTAGAATCAGTAGCAGAGTAATTGTGCTTTAACAGGGCTTCCTGTGAAGTGAGTGTGAGTTTTCCATTGCCTTGTCCTATTAGAAGAGTATATGCAAGCCACTGGGGGGAAAAAAAAAACATCACCTGCTTATTTTAATTAAAACTGACTAAAAGAAATCAATCTACGTTGAATTGTGAATTGCGTATAGTCATAGAGACAAATAAAAATGGAGTGACAGAAGGTTCTTGAAGCTCCCTAACATTGAAATTTGATGGATCTCAGATAAAAGGATAAATAGTATTTAAATTTATAAAAGAAGGCAAAATCTATCCTTATTTTCTGTATTGGTTCTTTTAATAGTGTGTGAAAAATTAAAAGTTTTGCATAAGATGATGACATTTTACTGATAAGACTTTAAGCCCACAAGAAGAATTTGTTACCCTGGGTTTTCCTTCCTTAAAAATATTTTTTCAGTCTAAGAGTGAATTCTATCCTTTTCTCTATTTTTTTCTCCAGGCAAAGTTTATATAGTCTCAGAAAGGACAAAAATAAAAGGACAGAAATAATTTAAAACAACATGAAAAAATAAATAAGAGATGAATCATTGAGAGGAAAACATGTGATATCCTTAGCAATAGAAACATCAGCTTCTAGTGATTTTTAATTCACTTCTGATTGAAGAGGGGAAAAGAGATGCATCTAAGTTTACATTTTTAAATTTTCTTACAGATGTTAATAAAACCAAAGCTTACAAATATATCATTACAAAAGGATTATTTAAACCATGAAGCAGAAGCCAGGATAATTCAGTCAGCTATATTATGCCATACTTTCTCTTTTCCTGACCATTCTCCTCAATTTGTGTATGGAAATACTCTTGAGATCTTCAGGAGTCATTTGTTTTGATCCATGTCCTCGTTAGTTTTCAGTATCCTTGTAAGAATTGTAGTTATTTGGCTGCAATTACTCAATTTCTGTGTCCTTTTAAATAGTTTTGGGTCTGGGATTCTAAAAAATAGACCTGTGAAGGCATGTGTAAAAATCAACCAAAAACACTCAGATAATGGATTTGAGTTATATTCTCGGTATTGCTGATGGATGGACACCACTTTATTAATAGCTTTTACTTTCTCACTCTTGAGACCAGTTATCAGACACTTTTTTGAGGTGACTAGTTGGGATAGAGGAATAGGGAGAAACTGGCAACTTAGAAACTACCTGGTTGACCTAATTAACAGCTGACTGTGGTCAACCAGTTTGGACTGATCAGAAGAGGGCACTGAGGAGCTGGTGAGGATCCTTTCTGTCACCAGACTCTCACTATATAATTATATCAGAGTCGGTCCCACTGCTAGCAATTAGGTTTAGAAACAGGAAAAGCTAAAGAACCAATAAATAAAAATCAAGTTTAATGTTCACAACTTTATTTGGTCTGAACAACAACAAAAAAGAACTATGTGGAAGGTTCAATCAGTTCAATAGTTAATGTCTACCCAGCATGTAAAATGCACCAGTCTTTTTTAAGGCACTGCATATCTAATGGTAAGACATAGTCTGCCTTTGTTTGCTTAACATCTGTCAAGTAAGACCAACATACAAAAAAAAAAGAGTAAACGGATAATTGAACAAAATGTTATATGAGCATAGAGGAGGGAGCCATTTATTTTGCTAAACAAGATCAGGAAAAACATCACAAAGAAAGTAATATTAAACTGAGTCTTGGAAGACAAATAGAATTTGGGGGGATAAGACAGAGAATCAGAGTGTATAACTTCTTGGTAAGGTAATAAGCAAAGGTATGGGGACTGAAAACCCACAGGACGTTTGGGTTATACCTAGTAGTCCAGTTGGGCAGAAATGTAGAATACATGAAAAAGAGAACCTGAGATGAGAATGACTAGGTAGATGAGGCCAGATGTGAATGATCATCGATAGCCATGCATGCCTTGCTAAGGAATTTGTGTTTACCTGTAGGCAGAGGTAAGCCATCCACATTTTAAACAGAAAAATGATAGGATCAGATACATATGTAGTTTAGAAGCCAACATGTAGGTAACTGTTGGCACATCATAGGTGTTCAGTGAGTGTTCAGTGAGTGTTCAGTGAAAAAGTAGATGAGTGGGGAGTCAGAACTAGAAGAGTTATAATTCTCTCATAAAAGTAGCCAAATGACATAACCTTGGAAATTGTGTTATCTTCTCTGTGTGTCTTTAAGAATAAGCTAAATGCTCTTCTGTTGGAAGTATTTCAGTATGGTTCTGCCTCGAACATCTTTCATAATTACACCAAGACTAAATTCCTCAGTTCCATGATTCCAAAATTTTTTAAAGAAAATTATTGTTTTTCCTGGGTGTTTTGCCACTGATGTTTCACACATGTGTTCATATTTACTGTCGCTGTTTATTGATCATATTCCTATCATTATCTGTTTCTTTAGATAGATGGTGGAAAATCCCAGGCAGCTAAAACTAATTATTAGGTCCACGAAAGGGCACTACATAATTCAATAATCAGTTGTGCTCTCTGCTGTTTCTCTCCCTTAGCACAGAGGGTCATACAATATACATGCAATGATGAATTATCTCAGAAGTCAAGTAATTAAGTTAAATTATTTAATTTATTTTATATACCTCTCTTTTGATCCTAACAAATGATATTTCATTATATTTGTTTTAGTAGAGGCTTTTAGTTTCTAAATTGTATAACATAACCTGGAATTTAATTTTAGAGTCTGAATAAACCTTCTGATTTACTATCCTAGGATATTTTTTCTCTGGGATAATAAATTGACCTTATCATTTTTTAACTAACCAAAATAATATATCTGTAAATATGTCATTTTTGGTTTAGGCTGTTGCAGTAAGACTGATATAATTGTCAGCCTCAGATAGCCAAATAACATCTTTTAATGTCACTAGATATTGTCTTTACTCAGTAGCAAGCATATAGTGTCATATAATCTCCATAATTCGGCTATTAAGAAGCTATTTCAGTAGCATCCTTTTTAAGAACATGATATATAATGAACACTTAACAGGTAAGATTGTCTTGCTCTCTAGGGTGTGTCAAGTGAAGTAGTTCTTATTCCTTTTATTTCTTCTTCCTTAACTTCTGATAAAAGTACTTAGTTCCTTTTACAGCTTCTCTTCCAGCATATCCTAATCATCCAACATTCTCCAAAGCAAATGTCCCTCACCTAGAGTCCTTGAACTCCACAGAGTCAGATTCTTAAAGAAGTCTGTGACTCAAACAGGTCAAAAGCCACTATTCTGTGGAGCATCTTTCCTCACCCCAAAACAAATTCTGTAAAGATCTGCATTAAGATGGTAAATAGGATTGGAAAGCATCCACCTAGTATTGGGTTTTACCTTGCAGTTTCTGATATTCTGTGACCTCCGCCCACAGCATTGTTCAGCAGTCCCTTGCCCCACACTATGCCAGGAAATGAAGATGTGGACAACAGTTCACATTATTTGGGACCCATATGATAGAACTCATAAATTTAAATACTGTGCATCATTATTTCTGATTATTGATTTATTTCCTAATGCTTTAGTTTGGAAAAAGAAAAGCCTGTCTATATTGAAAGTGAAATATAAGCAAACCCTAAATTTTGGCAGTAAATTCTAATTTAATTTTCTTTGCACAGTTTCAGAGTACTTAAACTTATTTTCTATTTGTGTGTATAATGTTACAATTTGATTATTTGTTTTATTTTTCTACTGTATATTTATTTCAAGCAGTAAATTCCAGGATCAGCAAACTTACTGCCACAGCTGCTGAGACCTGTGCCAATATCAGTTGGGAATATAAGGGACCAGAGCATGTGAACTTTTATGTTGAATATGGTGTAGCTAACAGTAAGAAACCACTTCATTACCCAGTTTTTAATTTAGGGGATACATTTTAAGAGATTAAGAACTCTGTTAAGGATTTACTGTGGATCATCTTGAAGAATAACTTGATCCAATTAAATAAATCAGATTTTTCTAAAAAAATTATAGTGAACCATCAACCTATATATTTTATACATAACTAAGTGATCGGCCGGAATCGAATAAAAAGCACAGAGTACCAAAGCGAAGTACTGGACAGGCTTTATTGGGGGTCTGCAGGCGAGGTTCACTGGTCCCGGTGTTAGGGGCCAGAGAAGTCACACCCAAAGGGGATGAGGGAGTTGTTTTTAAAGGCTTTTTTGGTCCCGGATGTGCTGGGCGTAGTGTTCCGTTGTTCTGTTCCCTCGGTTAGGGTCTTTCCACGCCCAGAAGGTCCCTGGTGCAATCTGAGGTCTTGATTGCATCAGCTGTCGGCCATCTTAGGTATTAAGCCACCTCATTGTTAGCAACTTAATGGCGTCTGCAGGCAACTGAACACTAAGAATCTCTTTTGTTGCTGTTACCAAAACAAGGAACATAATGAGTTCTAGTGTATATTATTTTCATGTTATGGTACTTAAAACTGTTCGATACCCACATGTAAACATGAGTAATAATGAATAATTATATTTGTAAGTACAATAAGAAAGAAGAAAAGCTTATTCAAATTGGACCTTGAAGTAGCAGAAATCAAAATGACTTAAAAGTAGTCATTTCGCCAATACTACTCAACAGAATTTTATCAGAAATTCCAGAAAATTAGCATTTATATTTCAATGTTTAATATATTCCCAAGTCAGGCATTCCACTTACACCCTGGCCACTTCTGCCAAGAGATAGGACAGCCTTAACTTTCAGCTGTTTTATGAAAACGCAGTGCCTCTCTTTACTGCAGTGTACTCTGCACATAATAAGCTGGGTGGGCAAGGAACATTTGTAACAAAATGTTGAACATAGTTCAACTTTCTTTTGAGGCCTTTATTATACAAATAAATATTTTTAGAAGTAACTACTCTTTTAAGAAAACCAAGACCCAGGAAAGGTTAAATCTATAACTTGGATAAACTCGAAGACATTTAAGTTTACTAAAAGATTCATCTTACGAATCTTAAAAACAATTCTTCCCATAGTTCACTTAAACTATTTAATGTGTAACAGTTCTTTTTATAAACATCATAGAGAAACTCAATAGTTTTATACGGCAAGGTGCCGATAAAGAAGCTTTCTTTATATTAAAAAAGATTTAATAAAATGGGAATATCTACAATTAATATGCTATCTGGATATTCAGTCAATTGATTTATTTGACATTACCTAAAATGATAAACCTAAGAAGCCTATATTTTGTCTTTAGCTTATAGAGGAATTTTTCTTTCTTGAAGCATTAAGTGATTTCCAGCCCCTTAAAATATTATAATTTGTTCTTGCAAAATGTCCATAGGCAAAGAAGATTGGAGGAAAGAAATTGTAAATGGTTCTCAGAGCTTCTTTGGGTTAAAGGGTCTAATTCCAGGAACAGCATACAAAGTTCGAGTTGGTGCTGAAGGGGACTCTGGTTTTGTGAGTGTAGAGGATGTGTTTGAGACAGGCCCAGGTGAGGCATGCCATGCCAGTTCTGGCGCGTGCTCCGAGGGGAAGCCTCCGAGCACTCCAGTTCGAGATGGGGGCTAGTGGTGTTATGTTATAGACAGGGCCATGAATGTCTCTCTGTGGGGTGCAGTTGGGTTAGGAGTTGGGGGTTTTAATTGTCTTGTACTCTTTATATGTAATGACTTACAGAATTAAGCAAATCATCTTCTAATCATATTATTGCCAAAAACCAGTACCAAAACAGAGCTAAATATGATTCTTAACTTACATTACTTAAGTCAACTTTTCTTACCATTTACACAATAAACTCCCTTGGAGTTAGAATAGAATTTTTGAAAGTCTTTTGAAGCTGAAATAATTCATTGATAAAGTCACAGTTTTTTATGTCAAAAAAGACTATAACCCAGCAGAACCCTGCAGTTCTCGTATAAAACAAGAATTTCTTCAATCAATGTATTCCATTTTTCTCATACCATGTTTGACTGCTTGTATATATTTTAGTTATTTAAACATTATCAAAACACAGAAGTATAATTAAAGTTTCTAAGTTAAAGAAAAATGTTCATGTAAGAGTCAAGAATGTTTCTATTTACTCACAAAATAGAAAACACTCCCTGCTTACTTAAATTTAAAGAAGGATTATATGTTCTTTTTGTGATTTACACTTCCATGTCACATTCAGTCATTTCATGATTTCCTGAGGAAATGTTGCATTTCCTGTAGAAACCATAGTCAAAATGCATTTTGTGTGTCTTTTATTACCCACGCATTATGATTTTTAAAGTCATTTCTTATAGTTTAGAAAATATACAATCATGAATGGTTTTTAAAAAGAAAGAAACCAAAACTAATATTCAATAACTTACTCTAAACTACATTTTAAAGTATGTGTATGCTAAAATCATAATATATAAATTTAAAAAACATTTTTTGTTATTCTGTTTCTTGTATTTTCATATCCACTTGTGTACAGAGTTCTAAAAAAAAATGCTGTATTAAACCTAAAAGAGGATATCAGTTCACAGTAATACAAGGTGTTTGTTATTTTCAACAGCTTTTAATTTCAAAATGCTAAAAGCCCAGGTAGATATTTTGTCTATTTATAGCTAGAATGCTGGTAATAATAACAGCACTAGCATTTAATCAGCTCTAATCTATATCAGACAAATGGTTTTCATGGCTTTTCTCATTTAGTCCTTACAACATTCCTATGAAGTGAGCAGAGTTATTACCCACTTACACATCATGTTAATGACGTGTAATGAGAGGTGGAATACCTGCCTGTCACCCAGCTAGAATGCAGGAGAGCTAGGATTAGAGTCTCAGCCTTCCAACACTGGAGCAGATGCCCTCACTACACTCCCCTTACAGGGTGACAGAAGACCACACCCCAAGGGAAACAGGTGGTATCAGAAATGACCTGTTTGTCTTTGCCAGCTCTTATGGACTCCTAATGGCTCCAGTACATTCCAGCTTGCAGATCCAGCTAGAATTAGATTCCACCCACAAAATTAAGGTGGAATTTTTGTACTTCTGTAGGATAGAAGACAAACCTTTTAGAAAAAAATTTTTTTCTTCGGTGTTACTGTACCTATAATTCCAGCTGCAGCTGACAGATAGTTCAAGGTGAGCATCATAGTGGGTGGGCCATTCTTGTATGCCAACAATGGAGAAACAAGATGAAGCCACAACCAGTTTTTGTCACCTCTTACATATAAACATAACCATTAAAAAGAATAAATATCAGTTAAACCCTAGTGACCTTAGTTAACATATTACCTCTAGGAGCAAATATGTACTGTTAATCCAGTTCCCTGTTCTCCGAGTTTTATTGCTCTGTCCTGTAGGGCTGCTGGACTAACGCCTGTGTAAAAGCATTGTCTTCTCCTGCTCTTGCTTCTCTTCTCCACGCTAGGTTTGAGATGTGAATGTCAGTACTAGGCAAGGAAGTATACCATTCCGACTAATTTTTTAACTCTACATTAATGAGCTGCTTCTTCTGAGTTCAGCTAATTTCAGGAATCTTCTTAACATGACACCATCTCTGCCTTTGATAGTCTGTATTTTTAAGATACATTTTCTTAATTTTTTTCCCATGGCACAAACTAAAAAACAAATCAAACAAGACTACAGGTGGTGTCCTGATGCTGTACTTCTTATAAACACTCCTGTTAGGACCCTACTTTTTCTTCTTGCTTTCTTACCTCTACCCTTGAACTACCCTACCTCTTCTCTTATGTCACAAGGGATTTAAAGCAGATTTGTTTTTACTGATCCTTGTTAGCTGCCTTCACACTTTGATCAAGGAAATTTTTTTCCCTTTCCATACATTTCTATTTTAATGAAACAGGACCTTCTTGCATATAATGGACTTTTTTTAATAACCATTATCTCAATGTTTCTTCCCATGTTTATTTTATTATTCTAAATACTCAAGAGCATTTTCCTCAGAGGTCTACTGCCATAGAGCACAGATTATCCATGAGACAACAAACTATGGGGTAGCAAAAGACTGTTGTTAAAACTAACTTCTGGAAAATAAAGCAAATTTTATTCCTCTGGCTTATTTTCTTTTTTCATATTCTTTATATTTATCTATTTGGTTGTTGTTTTATGGTTTACTCAAGTAATACATAAATGTAATTTTATTATAAAACTTTTAGATAAATAGAAAATCTTCTTTCCTTCTTCTACCCAATCCTACTAATACCCACCCATTGAAAATTGGATTCAATAAAAACAAGCTCTTTATTGTGTGTGTGTGTGTGTGTGTGTGTGTGTGTGTGTGTGTGTGTGTGTGAGAGAGAGAGAGAGAGAGAGAGAGAGAGAGAGAGAGAGAGAGAGAGATGCACAGTGGTGGCCATGATTTGGTTTATATGTACATATGTAATTAAGATGATTTTAGATTGACCTGGCATGATATGAAGCCTTTTATAGTCATTCTGAGCTTTAGATCCCTTTGTATATGGATGACAGGTCAATAGAAGTTATTTTCACTTACATAATTTTTGTTTTTATCAATTTTTGGTACGTGTGTGTGTGTGTGTGTGTGTGAGAGAGAGAGAGAGAGAGAGAGAGAGAGAGAGAGAGAGAAAGAGAGAGAGAGAGAGTATGCACACACACTTACCTGTTAATATTCTGTGTCTGCCTAATCTTAAATAATGGAGCAGTGAAATATTTGATACTTTTTTCTTTAGACATAGGGGCAACATTTCAAAGTCAATTTGAATGTTTCTTTATCAACTGTCAAAGAAACTTTTCCACTTTTTGCATAGTTACATTTGATAGAAAGCTGCCAGCAGGCAGTTCAATTGTGACAGCCACCATCTTTATAAGATAATGTCAATGCTAGTTTTTGAGTATCTTATTGTATTTTGCCCTTATCACTTGTGTTTAATTAGAAGAAAAATGTAAATATGGATACTATTTATGACAAGGCTGTAAATCACTAAGTGTACTAAAAACAAGGACTCTAACTTCAATCACTAGTGGGTTTTTCATTCAGTTTTAAAGAAAAAATCACACAAAGAACATGTGAGAATTGACAGAAATATATTGCCAAAGAGTATATAATAATGGACTTTTAAAATATCTTTTACCTATTTCAGAGTGGAAAGGCCTTGTAATATTTTATACTCTGTGCAGAGATCTGCAGATTTGATGTCTGGACATATTTCCAGGAAAGCATTGTATAGCAGCAGAGCATAATGGCTGCTACCTTGTGCCCTGGAGCCAGACAGACTTGGGTCAAACTCCAGCTCTTGGGCAAGTTCTTTACCCTCTCTTGAAATGGATTTAATCCTCATGCTTAACTCGAAGGATTGTTGTGAAAATTAAATGAGTTTTGTTCTCAGCACAGTATCTCACAGATAGTAAGAGTTTCAGAATGTAAGCTCTCATTATGACTGTCTTCACCTTAATCATCATCATCATGATTGTGGTGCATGTATGGAAGGGCAGCACTGTCTACATTGGTGCTTCAGTTATATCAGGTTACAAAACAAGTGAAAACCCCTCTGACCAGTGAGGCATAAGGGGCTGTTAGGGAAAGGCTACTGACATTTGATTTGTATCCTAGATAATGTATTTCCACTTCTAATTTTATTTCTTAAACACACACCCACACATTTTTTGCATTCCTTTTCACAGTTGATTTTAAGCATCTTATTTTTCTCCCTATGCTTAGTGTGGAGAACAGAGGCAACAAAGTGCATTTTTGCACGTATGTGAGAACCTGAGATACAGGTAGCCAATGCTTATTTCTGCATCCAGAGATCACATACACCTAACCTACCAATGTTAAATGTATTCAGAAGAAATTCAATCAAATTAAAAAGCATAATATAAGCATGCTTATGAATCAAGAGAAGAAAACCTTTTATCTTGATTATGGTCAAAAGAGAGGAAAATAAAGACCTTTTTATTAAAAAAAGATTTATATGCCAATTTATTTTTGAAAATCCTCATAGATGTGTCTGAATAGCCATTGATGCTGCACTTTGTCCCATTTAATTGATATTTTTAATAATATTAGAAATGCTAATTATTCTGTTTTTCTTAGAAGGTTTGCACAGTGACTGGTTGAAAAGGGGGCTTCACATTGATTGACTCAAACAGAAGAAAAGAATACTTAAATAATATATATACATGTAAATGAGTATTTTCTCTTTAAACTGGTTACTTATTGTAATAATGATGCCACTGATAAAGATATATTTCAGTCTTTTGAATGGATCCTAAGCAGCATTCAATTGAAATATTGATCTTTTGAGGGTAAATTGGATTTTTCAGAAATTTGCAAAAGTCATTCAGAACCAACTCTTGTAAATAAGATGAACAATAAGGGAGATAAACAAATCTAGGTAATATTTTTGGGTGAAAATTAAGATATAAAAATAATAAAGCTGGTTGGTTATCTTATGGGAACAGGTTTCTTGTGTGGAAAGTTTTCTTTTCTAATAGAAAATTTCCAAAACCTTTTTAAAAAATGGCAGCATCATGATGTTTTAGCTTCCAAAGTGGTTCCTTTGAAGGGAAAATACTCCATTAGATGTATACATTCTGTTCTTGTTCTTTTTAAAATTCAGTATATTCTTAGCATTGTACTTAATGAACAATTTGTCTTACAAACACTAAATTTGTTCATTGGTTTCGAACTGTGTTTCTCTAGAGAATATATAATTGAAATAACTGAACACAATGTTCAGCAGGGTTTCTTAGAATTTAATGGTATTAGCATTCAGATTTCTCTATTTAAATTGTTTTAATTAATGAAAAATTCCCAAAGTTAAGTGTTTTTATAACTTCTGATTGCTAACTGACAAATTCCAATATGGGACCCCATGTAAAATATATAAAAGCTCATAAACTATGGAAATTCTTTATACAAGAGACGATAACTGTTCTTATCTCCCCCTTAACTCATTCCCACTGACACCATTGGTTTGTTTTCCAGCAATGGCAAGCCGACAGGTGGACATTGCAACTCAGGGCTGGTTCATTGGTCTAATGTGTGCTGTTGCTCTCCTTATCTTAATTTTGCTGATTGTTTGCTTCATCAGAAGAAACAAGGGTGGTAAATATCCAGGTAAGAAAAAAATTTTTAAATTGCCTTGTGATACTGCCTAATTATCTGTTGAAGTAAAAAGAAATCATGATGTGAATCATGTAAACTGCAATAATTATATCTTCCCAGCATATTAAATTTGGACTTTCTGTTCAAATAATTTTTTATCTATTTTTATATAATGGGAGCCTAAACATTGTCAAAAATCAGAAGGCATTTGGGGGAGTTAATTAATCTGTCCTCTGAAAATATTAGTGACTCTACTTCCTTAGGCTCCATAAAAGTCATAGGTGCTGAAACTGCACCTACAACCAACAGACAGAGGGCAAAGGTATGTGAAGTCTTCCAGAGAAATTTAATGCATGAACTAAATCTTGATATCGCGATGTGTAACATTTCCTTCCCAATACGGTTAATGTTATACAACCCATATGTATATAGAAATATTTTCCACTGCTATATATCTCAAAGAGTGCACTCTTAAAAACTTTGAATAGGAAAACACAGTATCAATAGATAAGAATGTCATTTTGAAATTTTTAGTTAAAGAAAAGGAAGATGCCCATGCTGATCCTGAAATCCAGCCTATGAAGGAAGATGATGGCACATTTGGAGAATACAGGTGAGCCTCTGCTTCTCTTCTGCCCCTGTGTAGGGCATTCCCTGCCCTGAACAGATACTGCACTTCGTCACCCTAGAATTGGCTAAGAACATACTCTGCCAGGCATTTCATATTTTCCTCAAATACTAGTTTAGAAACACTTCCATATCTAAATGTTTACACATCCCTCAGAGTTAAAATATTCTCTTTTCATTAAGAATAAATTTCCATTTTAGCCATAGGTTTGGAGACTCTATAATGTTGTCCAGAGGTCCTTGCTATATTGACCAATCTATCAAAGCTGGTATGTTACAATAAGAGTTAGAACAACAAGAAAGACCCTACAAACCAGCACTGTAAAGGAAACTATACCTGTTAAGTTCTAAACAGAGCTTTTAAAAATCAGCATTACTCTTTTTAATCTTAGATCTGGGACTTATTTTTCTAAAACAAATACCAATAACTCTGCCCATTAACCATAAACGATGACTAGTTTGTTTCAGAAACTGTTAATTATTAAGAAATATCACAGCCCTGGAAGCAGTTTATTAACCCACAGAAATTTGGTGATACATTCTTGGCTTGGCTCCATCATTAAGGACAAATTTTAACATAACCTATGTGCTAAATAATCAGAAGGAGGGAAAGAAGGAAAGAAGAAAGGGAAGGAAGGAAGAAAAGGAAGGAAGGAAAGGAAGGAAAGGAAGGAAGGAAGGAAGGAAGGAAGGAAGGAAGGAAGGAAGGAAGGAAGGAAGGAAGGAAGGAAGGAAGGAAGGA